>BQNB010117050.1:0-21243 GCA_026074375.1 Tanacetum coccineum
AAAAGACTGTTAAAGACAATCCTGCTATTTGGTCAAGAAAACTTGATGACGCTCTATGGGCTTTTCGAACCGCTTATAAAACACCTACCGGTACCACACCTTACAAACTCATATATGGAAAGAGCTGCCACTTACCATTTGAAATTGAACACCGTGCATACTGGGCCTTGAAAAATTGCAATCCAGATCTGATCGCTGCTGGTGAAAAACGAATGTTTCAATTACACAAATTAGATGAACTTAGACATCAAGCCTATGAAAACTCTTGATTATACAAATCAAGAACCAAAGTCTGGCACGATAGAAAACTAAAAATGAGATTAGAATTCAAACATGGAAACAAGGTTCTGCTCTTTCACTCAAAGTATAAATTCAAACAACCGAAACTCAAATCTCGTTGGCTAGGACCATACGTAGTAAAACATTAATATCCATCCGGATATGTTGAAATCTATGGAAAAGATGGAAAAACATTTATTGTTAATGGCCATCGACGCAAACTATATCATGAAGAAGAAGATTATAATGACCAAAGGGAAGCAGTTACTCCCTTCTTTCCCAAAGAATGACTCACCAAGTTTGAGTCTAGCTAACGACTCTCTTAAAAATTAAGTGCTTCTTGAGAGGCAACTCGTGCTTCACTTAAGTGTGGAGGAGTCCCTCCTCCATTATTCCATTCATATACTTTATTTAACTTCTAAAAAATATTTTCTTTTTTTGTGCTTTTTTGTATTTATTTTTATGCAGGTTATATATAAACTTAAAGATTTAGGAAATTATGAAGTCTACTCAAGAATAGCTCTCTCGCAACTATACATTTCTCTATGCCCCGGGAAGGACCATTTTCTCTTAATTTTCCCTATTTTATCTCTATTATCAGTTAGGCAATGTTCAACTTAAGTGTGGAGGGGAGCCAAATAGGAAAAATTAATTTATATCCCTCCAAGTTTGCCCTGCCAAAATTTTTTACCAACCGATATTTTCAAAAACAAAAAATATATATATGCTTTCAAAATTAATATATATATATATATATATATATATTGGTAAAAAAATGTGTGTGTGATATATATAGTAGTTTAAAGAAATAAAGGCTTAAGTTTTGGCACATAGTATATGCTACCGCTTCAGTATCAAGTTCCGCCCTTCGGTCAGGTTTATGTGTTAAGTACAAGCTTATGGTACCTGTCTAGATTATGATTGTGCAAATTGAGTGTCTTCACAAAAAAATATATAACCCAATCTGAGTGAACTGAGTGAATTTTAAATCAAACACATTCCCAATGTGAAGTGTTTTAGTTATATGTCAATGCCTGAAAAGTTATCTAAACCTGTAAACACTTGTAAAATCTAAATTTTCTCCATGTCACGATAAATGATCTTGTTTTCTCGCTTTGATTGCTTGAGGGCAAACAACAACTAAGTTTGGAGGGATTTGATAACGCCCAAATTATACATGTTTTTGGTGGCGTTATTTGTATATATTTAATCATTTCTCGTGAACTTTCGATACTTAATAGCATGAAATATGTGCTGGTTCACTTGAAGATATCCCGAGCTCAAACACAACAAAGATCGAGTAATTATACTTCGAAAACACAATATACAAGAAAAGATAAAGAATCAAGCACAAAAGTGAAAATGTGTGCCGCACTTATCCCTTGTGTGCCGCACTTCCTCTCAAGTCAATGGAATTAAAGACTTAGTCAATTGAACACATTAACTCCACGAGTACGCCGCACAATTTCCTTTGTGCACCGCACTTTCTATCTGACAATGAAGAATAAATAAAGACTTAAATGCTACTGCATTAATACCCCCAAGTACGCTGCAATTTCTTGTGTGTGCCGCACTTCTTTACTAAACATTTAATTCCCTCGCATTTAATCAACAAGTGCGCCGCATAAATTCCTTTGTGCGCCACACTTTTACCCCTCACTCAACTTATAAATAGAGGCCGAATTTTCATTCACAAATCATCCCATAATCTCTTCATCCATCCTTTCCTCAACTCACACACACTAATCTCCCTCATAAACCCTTTCTAATTATTCATCAAGCATAAACACCATATCCTTTGAAGAATAAAGATCAAACAACCAAGAACGAGGAAGAATATCATACTAGTTTAGTGAAATTATAAAGATTGTTATTAAATCAAGTTATGTTATGAACTCCTTAGCCATGAAAGGCTAAATCTCTCATGACTACTTGGTGATGTTATGATAATGAATAAGTGTTTGGTATGATCGTGATCTCTTTAATCTCAAGCTTATGTTGCAATCCTATTATAACCTATCTTATTAGTTTTTGCTTATCAAACTTAGATTATATAATCATATCGGTATAGGTCAAAAGACCCGTTATGATCTATGTTGTTTTAAAGATTTTTCTATGATCTTTAACGTCTGTGTCGAGAAATCCACTTTTGTAAACTGATAAACAAAATAAGCTTTGATATATTAGAAACTAAACTATTTTGGGTGACACATTTGGTCTAGTTAACTAAATATAAGTCTTGAGTTAATCAAGTTAATTTGTGAAAATGTTTTCTGACGAGAAATCCTTTTTATAAGTTAAGGTTCCATCTTCGAGGTCTTAATCATTTCCAACAATTATAAATTATTTTTAACTATCCGAGTAGTCATCTTTATTATTACTGGTAAAAAGTTATTTATAAAATTGTTAAAGTTTATTCTCTTCTGATTATTTGAATACTACTCAAATCCCTATGGACGACCTGGTCTTACCTAAACAGATTATACTACGTACGTAGGTTATACTTTTACTTGTGTGTTCCCTATAATAAAATTGTTATTTTCTGTCATTATAAATTTAATGCTTTTGAAACACATCAAATGATGTGAAGGTCATAAATATGGTAGATGGGGGATGAAATCATAAAAGACCTTACAAAGAAGAAAGATCAGGCTTAACAGAGGAGCTCACCTTCCTGTCAATACCTCGAAACAGCCTAATGGACGAACCCATTATACTAGAAGGAATGATAAAAGGTCATCACTTCTGAAGGATTCACGTGGATAGTTGAAGCTCATCAAAAATTATGCATGAACATTGTTTTACGATCTTCAACACTAACGTCCGATCAAGGCTAAGAAGGTGTAAAGCTTCGTTGGTAAGGTTTTCAGGTGAAACATATCACCCCTTAGGGTTGATAGACCTATGGGTAACCATGGGAGAGGCAAGAAGGTACAAAATAGTGCTCATGGAATTCTTAATAGTTAAGTGTCGTTCACCATATAATGTCCTGATGGGGAGAACCAGAATGAGAAGTCTTGGAGCTGTAGTCTAAACCATTCACTCCATGATCAAGTTTCCAACGAATTAGGGAGTCGTCACAATAGAAACAAGCAGGGAAGCCCTGTAGGAGTATAGGCAGTTGGAAAAAATGATGGGCTCATGGGAAGAAACACAATGGCGTCAACACATGGAAAAATATCAAGAATACGGGAACAAGCACTACTGCGAACAAGGAACGACCCTGGACAAAGATCTGGTAAAGAGCCGATGCTCTTGGAAAAAAGGGAAGAGGAAGAAAGCATGATAGGAAAAATAGCGATCGGCAGCATGTTGTCAGTCAACTATAAGCAGCAGCTAATAGACGGCCTCCGGATAAACGAGGACGTATTTGCATAGGTAGGATCAAAAAAGACAGTCGTGCCACGATTCATCATGGAGCATCAACTGAAAGCATACCCCCTAGCCAAACCAGTGATTCATAAAAAACAACCAATGACTCTGGACAGAAGACAAGCATTGAAGGAGAAAGTGTCATGTTAGCTGAAGGAAGGGATAATCAGAAGGGTCCAGTACCCTTAATGGGTCATTAATGCAAAACTAATCAAGCTAGTAAATGGTACTTGGCAAGTACAGATGGACTATCCAAGCCTCAACAAAATCTGCGCTAAGGGCATGTTTCCTTTCCCAGTGAAAGAAGAAGAATCAGCATTGCTAATGGGATACCGATATAGGTGTTTCTTACAGCTTCCCAAAGACAACAGTGAGATAAGAATGACAAAAGACGATGAAGAGAAAACTGGATTCTACATAGAAGAAGGAGTATATTGTTTCACTCACATGCCAAAAATACTCCAAAGGATGATGGAAAAGGTGTTAGCTAACCAGAAAGGGCGAAACGTAGAAGTATACCTAGAAGAAATATCGTAAATAGCACAAGCGAACAAATTTTAGTTCAAGATGTAGAGGAAACATTGAGGAGGCTAAGGATGATGAACATCCGAATCGACCCGAACGAATCCACATTCGGAATGGAAGAAGGAAAGTTTCTCAGGTACATAATAACGAAGGAGGGAATCTGGGCAGATCCAGAAAAAAATACAAGCAATAGTGCGAGGCCCCACCCCAAAGATCCGAACCAGATATGAAGCATATCCCTAAAGCTTACATCCATCAGCAAGTTCATACCAAAGTTGGCGGAACTCATGCATCCCATTCAAGAAGTTTGAAAGGAATTAGATGTAACAAATGGGTCTGGCTGGACAAACAAGGCCGAGAAAGCCTTCTAGAAGATCACCAGAAAGTTAAACAAGCTGCAAACACTGACCATTCCGAAAGAGGGAAATGTACTACTACTCTGCCTATGTCAAGGAAACGAAAGGAACGGAATCCAAACACCAGTTTCCTATGAGAGCCGACCATTACAAGGAATAGAAGCATGTTACACCCCAACAGAAAAGATGGTGCAGGCACTAATCTACACAACAAGGTCCCTAAGGACAACCTTTAGAAAACACAAGTTTAGGGTGGCAACAGATGGTCCGATGGAGGAAATGCTAAAACTCTTCATAAATGAAGGATGATTGGCAAAATGGGCAGCCGAACTAAGAACATACGATATCTCATTCGTAAGGGAAAAGGAAGTTAAAGGACTAGTAATGAAAAGATTTTGCAGACAAGGAGAATAAGTGCTGGTAATGCCAGATGCAAACGAAGCAGAAACATCCGAACTAGGTGTGAAGCTTCAAGCAGAGTTAACCCCAACACCAAGGGCATGGCGCTTATACCCGAGCAGGGAAACGATCAAATAAGGTTCGAGCATAGGAATGATCCTAATTAACCCAGATGCAAAAACATCCTTATATGCCATCCGTTTAAACTTTGATGCACCTAAACATATCATGAATTACGAAGCACTATTAGCAGGATTGGTTGCTTCTGCTGGAAAAGGTATGAAAGACTTACATGTCTTTATTGATTTACAAATATTGGTTGACCAGGTGGAAGGAAATAATACCAGCAATGGAATAAGAGAAGAGGTACAAGGAAGAGGTAATGGATGCTACGACCCCATTACATAGGTTTCGGATCACGCATCTTCCTAAAATCAAGAAGTGTCGATGGACATCAAAACAAGACCAACAGTCCAGATGGAAAGTGATAAAAAAGAAGAAGAGCCATAGGAAAATTCCAAGGGGTAAACCAAATTACAACTTGGAAACTAGTGGAAGCAACTAAGTGAACTTGTAACAGCAACACATCTAATAGCATTATGTAACCCATCTAAGGTAACCATTTTCAAAGTATTGGCTCATCTTGGAGGGCCCATCCATTTTATATGAGTAAAGCACTTGGTTTTTAGTTATTTTTTTTCTTTTAGAATTAAAATTCCTATGGCTTGATAAAACAATGATTCATCGCGAACTCGAAGCTTGATAAGCTCAAGAAGGCTTGCTACATCCGGATAATGTTTAAAACAACAAAAAATATCCTATAAATGTTTGAAACACATATGGAAGGAAACTCAAAACATGAAACTTTGACATAAGGATAGAGAGAATCTTGGTGATATCCTCATTCGAGAATAACTCGAAAAAAATAAAAAAACAACCAATGTCGTTTAGAGGAAACATGTACCAATAAACACTAATCGGAAAGGAGTGAGGGCAACCTGTAATGTGTACGAACATATCAAATAAACATTTATCCCAACGTATGGATGGTGACAGATGGAAACATCAAATGCCAACCCAAAACAATATCGCAGAAACTAAGGCGTTTGTGGGCTTAAACAATGCTAAACTGCTAAAACATTAACGTATGACAATTAAAAGTGGGTTGATGCTCAACAAAGATCAATGTATAATACATAATGTTACATTACATTAGAAACTAAATATACATATTACAAGTCTAAAAATAGTAGGACATAACCGGCAGTTACATGGAAGAAAAGTTACAAACTTAACGAGCTAGTAACCAGGCAAGTTCAAAGGCCAAACATGATAATTCAATCTCTGCTTAGAAAAAAGAAATGTTAGGCCCATCGAACCTACGAAGGCTTGACCAACTATACTAAAGGTCTCAGGGTAATCCATACGGCTTAGGGCGGGTGGCATGACTCAGGATCCGCTGGATAGACAACCACAATCTACACTCAGTTTCATCAAAGCTCAGAGCAACACAAGTGTTTCTCTGGGACTACTACGCGCCCCTCCCCTAACAGAAACCAGACTTACAAAAAAATTAGTGAAAGGAAAATACTAGAAATCTAAACCCCAAAAGGGGCAGTAGTAACCTATTCATCAACAACAGAAGAAGGCACATAACCATCACCTTTCTCTCTAGTAGAAAGGGCCACAACAACATCATTAGGACCGGAGGAAACACGCTCTGATCCTACCCACTGGTCAACCCAGTAGCATTAATTTCAGGCAATTAAGCACCCTGCACAAACATACTACGAGGCTTGGCATTAGCAGCACCATCTCTCATCTCATGGTCCGACCCATCAACCATCACATTCACCCACTCCTTTTTTGGCTCTAAAGTAGCAGTAGAGGAAGTAGGAATGGTATTAGAGAGCAACTCCAAGGATGTGGAAGCAAGTGTCACAATCGACTCTTTCACAATAGGAGAAGAAATACAAGCATCCCTTGAAGCGGGGACATTGCTGGATGAGCCAATGTTTTAGGCTCAAGCTGAATGATGACAAATAAAGGTTCAGCAACATGTTCAGAGATCTTGTTCAAAAATGCATAGTCAGTCTGAGCGACAAGGGGGAAGCTTCAGCAAGCCTATCATGCGCCCCAGGCATAAACTAAGAAATTTTCTTCAAAACAGCAGCAAACACTTCTTTAGTCCGATGCATACTTAACCCACGCTCAAAACCAGCATTGGCTGCCAAAGAAAGAAGCTCAGCTTGAACTCGGCTAAATTAATCAAAAGTAAGGAACTTCCAGACCAAAGCTTAAAATTGACCCCGGAAGAAAGATGCAAACTCTGGGGGAGTAGCCTTTAGGCGAAGGATTTCTTCGTCTCTCTTAGCCTTCAAAATAGTGGCCCGGTTTAAATCAGCCGACATACGAGCCGCTTTAGCATGTAGAATGTCAAGGCTTTGGGTAAAGGATTTGATCTTCTTTTTTCTCTCATTTCCCTTGGCTTTGGACCTCGCAAATGCAACATCAAAAGTGGAAAACTTATCATTCAACCCAGTAACTTATCTTTGCAACCCAAACACTTAAGATTCCAACCCAGTCAAGCTAACAAATTTTTCCTGATAACCTTTTAGCATAGAATCCATCGATTGCACATACTCACGATGAGACTGAAGCAAATCATGATACAGAGCCAAAAGTTCACCACCATGCGACATCATTAAGCAGTGAAGAACGCTCATCTTGACAGTTAATTCATTGGGGGATAAAGCCTCAATCCGGACCATTTCCCCTAGTGTTGGAAACTGATCTACCACAGTCTTGCAAACAGAAGAATCCTTTGAAACCTCCTTGGTCAAAACCGTCAAAGTAGGCTGGTAAGGAGCATCCCACTCCTCACAAGTAAACTCGCAATTCCCAACAATACCACCTTCAGGACAAATGGCATAATAGGGACCAGGGGAGAAGGGAAAGAAATCTCTATGAATGGCATCTTTAAAAGGCTCTCAGAAAGAAGGTGCAGGACCCGAGGAGACCCGCGAACGACCAGCACCAACAGACGGTGTAGCAGTAGCATCAACATCAATCATGATGCCCTTTCTTCGGGAATCTAATATATATATATATATATATATATATATATATATATATATATATATATATATAAAGAGAGAGAGAGAGAGAGGGAGGGTTGGTGTGCTATCGTGTAAGGTCAATTATTTGATTATCAAGTTTTAAATTTATATTTAGCCGACAAACCTAAAACAACACTTTAATGAGCAATGTACCTGGTCAAGATGAAGTTCGCGGTAAGTAAGGTGTCGAACACTAAGAGTGGAACATTAATTCTATATTCTATCAGTATTTTAATTAGTCTATTTACTAGTTAAACCTATGCTATGTATGTTGTCTAATGATATAGGGGTTTTTAGCCTGAGAGACTGGCAGAGGTTTGGTGGAAACAAATACCAATTCAATACACAATAAACATAAAAGAAGAAGATTAGAAGATAGAAAAGCGGTACAAGCCAAATGATAGAAAACTGTATTAGCCATATTAAATCCGGTTCAATGTTGGTTTGTTTGTTTTAGTGCAATGATTTACTTATCTCGAAGCGGCATATCATTCTTAAGACTTAGGCGGGACATCATCCTAAGACCTAGACACGATTAATCCTGTCACAATTAACGCATCCGCATAAAGCATCCTTTAGTTTAATTATAATCTATCTTAGGGAATCAAAGCAGTGGTGATCCTGTTAAAACCCTAGCCCAACGGGACTTTACCCACTTATTGTTTGACGGTGTTTTATATACTGGTAGTCCACTATTCCAATCTTTATCAGTAAATTAAGAGCATGATTGCTAAAACATAAACGGGTCACCTACCGGTCCAACTAAGCTCATAATTCAAAGACAAAGACAGAACGTTATTTGTGATCCTATTGGTCCAGTAATATGAAACACGATATGGAGAGCTATCCCGGTATCTAGATTACTTAGTCCGTATCACTAGATCCAGTTGAATGATAGGTCGCATATTCAAACACATAAACAAGTATGAGGTGATAAACATAATTAAACAATCAACGATAAATTAAGAAATCAATTTTAAAACAAACCAAACATTGAACTTTCATTAAGATGGCTAATACCCGAGGGTATTAGCCCACAACCATTGTAATTATACAAGCGTAATCAAACAATTAAAATCGAACGATTAAGAGAGTAAAAATTACACGATGTCTTCTATGGAGTCGTGATCAATGCTTGACCTTGGTGGCTGATCTTCTCTTCTAAAATTCGTCTTTTAGTAAGTATGGTATAAAGAATATGATATTGGACACTGAAAACTTATTTTTGAGTCTTCTATTTATAGTGTCTGAAAAAACTCGATACGCCGTATCTGGCAACGTCAATACGGCGTATTGGGCTGGATTCCTTGGAGTGCGTGCTATGTTTAAATCAATCAGTGATATCATTCCTAATTTACTTGATTTACTGTATCTTTGAATAGTTATCTTCATGGATACGGCGTATGTAGGCAGCATGGATACGCCGTATTAGGAATTGGTCAAACGCGTTTTCTTATAAAGTCTTGGTGCAGATACGCCGTATCTCTTTAGTTGGATACGGCGTTGGTATGTGCTTAATTACACATACCATTTTCCATTAAAAACAGACTTAAATGACTAAAAACGTACCAAAAATACATTGTATTTGTATGTTTTGCATTTGTATTGTGCAGGAAACGGATATTCAAGAAAAGGATAAAAATAAAGCCAAAAACGACAAAACCGAGCACGAGAAAGAAAAGAGCGAGAAAAGAAGTCAAAGTTAAAGCCAAAGTCAACCCCGACAAAGTCATGTCAAAGTCAAAGTCAAAGAAAATACAACTTCAGGGACTGAAGTTGTCAAGTTATCAAACTTGAATTACAAGGACTTAAAGTGGCCAAAGTCATGTGTATTTCCTCTAAATGCCATCCAAGTGCTAAAAACCTAAAAACAAACGATTAAGCACATAATCTGGGCATATTTGCATGATTTAGGGGGTTAAATGACCCCTGAAAATAGTGTATAAAATGGGACACCTCATCAAATACCCTTACACTTAGGATTTGCTTGTCTCAATCAAATGGGCTTTTTTACCTAGACAATAGCAATTTTGGGGGTATTTAACTTACTCTTTAAAAGCAGGTTACAACACAATCTTCTAGACCTCGTAATTAAAAGCTACCAAAAGCATTATACTAGCACCTCACCATAAGTGTTTGGGCTTCTCTCTTTCAGTCGGGTGTATAATAATTATAACAATTTGGAACAGAAATTAACAACTCATTTACTTGTCATAGCATATAAAAGTACCATAGGCTTGATAAAGGGATCAAACCTCATGTTGGGCGCAAGTATGGTCTGTGGAGGTTGTAGGTTGTATTTGATAACATTAACCAGAAACGGAAACGGATGAGTTATATTTTGCGGATGGGCTTTGAGGTGAATTTTAGGATCGAAAGGGTTAGCTAAAATATTTATACGAATACACGCTGATTTGGTTGCTAAGCCAAGACTAGGACAAAGATATACAAACTCTATAAAACTCTACACCAATCTCTTTCTTTCTCTTTTCTTGACTCTATGATAAACATAAACATAAGCAAATGGCAGCTCCGTAATATTTGGTGCCTCTCTTTTTTATTATACATTTTTTGCGGTAACACTTTTTGCCCTGCCAATAGCTTAAACATATAATACATCATCGAGTGGATAGATTACACCTCTCTACACTTGACTTTTACTATCGATAATTTACATTCTAACTAAATGACCGAATTAAGGTGGATCAACATACCATGGAGCTTTTTGAGCTTTATTGGGGGTATAAATTACTTCTTCCTCAATTCTTCATGAGATGAATACTACCATGAATCCCAATCGTCCCAAAACTGTATTTACAAGGATAAGGGACGTCGCTCACCGTTAGTACTCAATAATTTTCTTGGGTTAAAATTAATAATTGTAACAAGCGAGTACATTACAAGGTTAGGCTAGGCAATTTGGGTGTTGTAACAATTGGTTCAAGGGTGAAATGCTCTTCGTTAATAGTCAGATTAACAGAAAATACGAAAACCGTTTGAAAAGGATTAGGCTCGGAGGGTTGTACTAGGGGTATCCTGCACTAAAAGTGAGTGCATGGCATAAGGGTGTGGGATAGTTATATGATCGGTGTGACCATCATAACAATTACAGGTTTAAAACATGGGTTAATCCTAGTGCCTCTTATCTAGCAAATCCTAATACTTACTATGCGGTCTTAGGATGCATCACTAAAACAAGTTCTAGAATTTAATATACTATCGGTACACTCATATAATTTAATACCGATACCTAATGCTTGAAAATTGGTTCTGGTGACAAAGACCATACATCGGTCTAATCTCGTAACGACGGAATAGACACATATGACTGCATTTGAAACATTAACTGGAGAAAGCTAAAGGTATAAATTATCTTGGGTATCAATAATGGATACCCGAATTCCGAAAGATCTAAAGGCAAACCTCACATTTTTAGGGTGGAATTTTAAGGGTTTTGTTGTGCTAGTCGTACACATTCCTATCCATGAGATGCTATTAATACTCAGTTTTTATCGGTATGTGTCATAAATTTTTTTTAATTTTGGTTAAAATTACCTTTTTATGCTATGTTTTGATATATTACTCATCATTTTAAGGAACAAGCAAATGGAAAATGAATGAATAGTTTCTAAGGCTTATTTCCCCCTACACTTAAGTTGAACATTGTCCCCAATATTTTTTAGAAGTACCCGTAAAAATGAATAAAGGGAAAAGGAAAACAGTATAAAGAGGTATAGTATCCCTTGGTTTGCTTAATAATGGAGAAGAAACATGCGATAACTGGTTAAATCGTCATCCAAGAATTGTCCACATGAAACTCCTAAAAACTCTCAGGCTTTCTTTTTATCAAATATAACCTGTAAATCAAAGACAAAGACAACTACACCAAGCGTAAAATCCACGGGTGTTAATGTAATTGTGGTTTTTGCTTCCCCCCCCCCCCCCCCCCCCCCCCAATATTTGCTAGGTTTAGACTCTACGAAGTGATAAGATAGGATGAATGTGTTAAATGTAATTGTGGTTTTTGTAGGTTTAGAAAAATTACAAACTCTAGTAAAATTATACAAGATTAATTTCTCAAAAATTAATTAAAAATCGAATTTTCTTGTAGCAGGCCTGGCGACGCCGTCAGGATTAATCCTTACGCCGTCTCCATGGTCTGTAAAGAAGAATTTTTTTTCTTTTCTTCAAAAATTCCTGCACGCAAGCTCCCATTAGTTATTTCCTGCAAAATTTACTGCAAAAACCATAAAAATAGTTAACACAATCATATGACTCAAAACAAACACACAAGACACACCTAATATGTAAGAAAATAATAGATTGGGTTGCCTCCCAATAAGCGCTTGTTTTTGTTCAAGTCACGAGCCTGACTCTATGCTTATTTAACGCGTAAAAGGTGGGTCTTCCCTACACTTACCATTAAGTGCGGGTGATAGTAGCGATACACACCAGTTCGATGGAAGTATGCCACACAGGGTTGAAGGTTTAGTGCATGAATGGTCAAGGGTTTATACTACCTTCTTCTAAATCTACCTGGACTTTATGGGTTGATGGGGTGGGTCGTTTCCTATTTGCTCCTAGTTTACATCTAAGAATGAAGGTATGGGTAAAGTTGAGGCTCAAGTTTTCAACAATATGAAACTCCCTAGAACTAGGAAAGAGGTCATGACTACAAGTATTCAAGCCTAAGTCTTGTAGTTTCATGTGGTCCAAAGGTTCTACCTCTATCAGGATTCCTATAGTCTTTCTACTGTCTTTCGGGTATAGTCATAGCGTGTGTATACCTCAATCGATGGGAGGGACTTGTGGGGTACTATGTGGGCTCGGTCGGCATTATCCACCTTATCCTTATATTCACCTATAGGACTCATGTATGATTAACCATGACATGCCTTAGGTATTATACTATGAATACACATTCATTCTAAACTATTGAGCCTTCAAGTTGCTAATTGTTTGTGTAGAAAATAGTGCTAGTAGGGGTTCTTCCACTGTTTATGCGTTGGCAAAATCTCTCAATGGGTTTTCCCATTGCTTCTTCAGCACTTATCTTCCTAAGGGTCTCTAGCCTGTTGCCATAGTTAATGTTATTTGGGGTATAATCTATCGACATGATCATAAAAAATTGAGCCAAGGACCATAAATTGAGGCCATGATGAGGAACTCTTTGGATTAGGTTTTTAAAACGAGTCCATGCATTATAGAGAGATTCATCTTGATATTGTTGGAACATCAATGTGTTATTTTGGAATGGGAAGGTTGTGTTTCGTGGTAGGTTTTGAAAAGGGTTGGTTGGTGGTCTTTCATACATCATGATGGCGAATGAAAGATTGATTTACAAACAAAGGGAACAAAGAGAGGATAGACTAAGAGAAAGCTAATTGACAAAAATTAAATCTCACTTGATAGGAATCTTATGAGTAGACCTAAGCTAGATAGAATCCGAAACCTACGCTATTCCCTGGCAGCGGTTCCAAAAACTTGATGTGAGGGTTGCAAAGACTTCACAGGAAGTTTTGCAATCCCCTAGGCAGTGTACCTAATCGTTGCAGTGTAGTATAGGTAAGACTCAGGGGTTGTTATCATTCTCTAGGGGAATAGCACTGTGAAGGCCGCGATCCAACTTCGCTCACTTTGATCGTTTGTTTGATCGAATATGTTCATTAAAGGTATAAGGGTGAAGGGCAAGATTTATTTTTGTGTTTTTATATTTTATGAAAGCAAGTAAATTTTAGTTTTTGAAGGTTGGTTTGTTTTAACTAATTAATCTACTAATCTAATTCTACTTTAATTGTGTGGAGGATAATTGTACAATGAAGCGTATTCACCTAGGATGTACTACTCCTTACTAGCTATCCAATTCTACCTATTGCTTTGTCACACTTGAGATGATCTGTGTAAGTATTTTCTAAGGTATTAACGAACTACACGAAAACGCCGTCTACGTAATATTCTGCTAGGGCAACACACAAGTAAGGTAGTATAAAGACTATTACATGGCCCCTAAGAGTATATTACATGCATTAAAACACTTAAGAGGGATCTACCATATTAGAGATAAGGTAGTATGAAGATCTCGTTCACCGATGGTTATCCTTTTACACTCGCTTTCTCTAGACGTCTATGCTAAATTATTCTTATGGCTATTTTTTCTCTGAGCATGAGCGTAACATCATCAACTAAGAAGCAATGGATACAAGAATTATAAACTATAATCAATTATACTCATTGAATCTGTCACAAACAACAAGATTTAATCAATCAATGACAAGTTTCATGCATTCCTAAATAAATACTAGATGAATTAGCCAAGCATACTTAAACAAGAGAAATCATAATCAACAAAAATAGGATTGAAGACATGAATTAAGATATAAATGATAATTAAATCATTACAAGATATTTATGGATTGAATTAGACCTTCTAAGTTGCTGGAAAAACAACTACCCAAACCTTAGAATCGGACATAGGGTTGGGGGCTTGATAAAAACGAAGTTATGAGATTATATATATAGGCAAACCCTAAGTCGGTTCGTCCCGACGGCGTCACCAAAATCCCGATGCCGTTACGGCGTCATTTTTCGCGAAGTTGTAGATTTTCTCGCTGCGATCGTGTGGGCTGTTGAATCATCAGAATCTGAGTTCGTATGAAGGAGTTATGATCAAAACAATATCTGATACTTCCCGCGCAAGTGGAATAGTCTTCTTTATCTTGTGACGTCGAATCTTTTAGGGTTTCTTTAGATTGGCTACGTTCTGACGCCGTCGTCAAATCTCCGATGCCGTCGCTTTATAAATCGTGACGCCGTCGCTTGGAACTCGCGATGCCGTCTCCACGCTCTGTATGCATGATTTCTTCAAAGGATTTGGTGTATAGTCGTAGTCTTGTCCATTTCTTCTTCAAATGAGCCCAAGTCACGTGTATTTCCTCCAAATGTCATCCAGGTGCTAAAAACCTGAAAACAAACGATTAAGCAATTATTTTGGGGCATATTTGCATGATTTAGGGGGTTAAATGACCCCGAAATAGTGTATAAAATGACACCTCATTAGATACTTACACATTACACTAACGAGGGTGACGGACAATAAAACTAGAGAGCACGACTAGGGAGTAGTGCATGATTAGGTGAACACATTTGTTTAACCATACAAGTTTTCCATCAATTTACTTTTCTTCATAATTAGGAGTAGTGTAAATAAGTAGTTTAATCAACCCCTCTTCAAACTCGAGATTTTATTTGCTTTTTAAAAAATATAAAAACACAAAATAATCTTCCCTTAATCTTTAGACCTTAGTAAACATACAATTTGAGCCTACCTAAACTATTCCCCTAGGGAACGATAATAACCCCCCGAGTCTTGCCTATACTATACTATAACAGTTAGGTACACTGCCTAGAAGGGTTGTAAAACTTCTAGAGGTTTTGCAAAATTTTGCTGTCATGACCCTATTATACTGAAGGACTATAGGGATGATGGTTCAGAAGAAATCATCCAAAATCTCAAAACTAGTGATTTGCACTTAGGGGAATGGAAGGAAGTGATAAAAGCATACCATAAAAGGACTGGAGCTGGATGGACCACCATCTACACTCAGATAAAAAGGGGGGGGGGCCCCCAAAGACGGATGCTTTCAAGGAATGAGCAGAGTGTAGGAATGGGACTTTCGTAAAGCACTTAAGAAAAGATTCCATCATCAAGTGACCTATCCTTGCCAAGAAGAAAATGAAGAATACTGACGACCTCCATGATTACTTTAAATCTACTAAGAGGTACAAAAAGTTAATTTAGTTTGATGACCATCAAGCTGGGATAGTTCTCAATGAACCATCCTTGGGTATGATCCTTTTCAACTCAAATCAAAGAAAAGACTTCATCATCATTGAAGATTTGAAGATGAACAATGAGATTGATGTTGTACAATGTATAAGAATTTTCTTTCAGAATTCACAAAGGCTGGAATTCAATGATCTTGTAGGAATTTTTGTTCCTTCGTAGTCGTGAAGTTGAGAAGAGGAACCTAAATCCTAACAAGAAAATAAGGCTCATTGAACAACTAAGGCAATAATGAATGTAAACTTTTGTAGTAACTTACCTTTTGTAATGTATTGTTAGAAAGTTGTTATGAATGCTTATCAGTATATGTTCTTTATTTCATCAGTTTGTAAGAGATGTTGTGATTCGATATAAACGAATATATATACTAATATATTATATCAAATAGTAATAGTATAGTGGTTATCCCGTTGGTTAAAAAACATTACTTTATAAAAAGTATTAGTCCATTTTCCGAGTGTCGTTCCACGCGAGAGTTGTATTGAAATTCACGAGTAATGTTTCGTTTGATGCTCTTGTTATCTTTTTAATGTTTTTGGCCATTATAAACTTAATTTCTTAATACTAAAAAAAATTACTAAATTTTAATACTAAAATTATAATAATACAATTAAAATACTGAGCAATAATGCCAAAATAAACTAAAAGATTTATAGACTGACAAATGCTTGTAGTGACGTGAAAAGTTTTATCAAGTGATGATATTAGGTCTAACGAATATGAAAATACTTAATAAAAACAGTTTCAAGAAATATATGCAAGTAAAGTAAAATGCTTTTTAAATAAATGACAAGTTTAATTGCATTAAAAGTAAATGGTCGTATATAAATCGGAAAATTCTAGTGGCTAATAATTTTTTTTTAAACCTTTTTAATCACACTTAACTCACTATCCACAGTCACTTAACAAGCATATATAAATCTACTCGCTAAACATGAAAACTAATCTAACAATAATAGGCATAACTATGCTACGGATAACAACTAAAGCAAACAATGGTCATCACTAGCTAAACATGGCAAAGCTAATAAACATAGATAAAAATAAAGAAGTAAAAAGGCAAGAGATAACCGAATGAGACGAGGGATGTAGAATGGCGAGATGAGATGAGACCCATTCCATAAGCTTTAAAACCCCTTCCAAAAGCAACACTCGAAATCATAAAATAAGCTAACCCGATCTAAAATATTACTTCAAAATCCGAAACCATTACTCGGAATAGCTCTCAAAACCAATTAAAACAAATCGAACCGAAACTAGCCTAGAAATCTCGACTTAAACTCGAATCAACAACAATCGAATATTATTCCGGAATCTTTAACTAATCAACTCGAACAAAGATATTTAAAAAAAAATAAAAAAAAATAAAAATAAATAAAAATAAAAAATAAAAAAAATAAGATATGGACAATACAATGATTATGAATTCTCTTCTACCCACTTTTGGAATACGAAATATAAAAGATGAAAAGTAATCATCTCCACTTGGTGCCAATAAAGAAAAGAGATCAGAAAACTATAACTAATCGAGCCCGTTCGAAACATCAACAATACCACCTGGAAACATCACTTAACCAAATAGAAATCATCAATACAAATATTCATACCCGATCCAAAAATAAAATCTCAACAACAAGTATCAAACCATCGATTTAAAACCCAAAAATCAATCCAGAATTATGAACCGTTGATCGAAAAACGTGCAATAAAAAAAGACTGCTATTACATCGAATCGAATGAAAGATAATGCATAGGAGATTAGCTAACCTACTCCTAATTTAATCTAACTATTATCTATTCTCAATCTGCTACTAAAAAGAAAAGAAAGAAAACTACTCAAAAAAAATGAATGAAAGATATGAAAAAAAAAGAAAATGTCAGATCCCCCCTTCTTTTCTTTGTTGCTGCGTCCCCATCCTTTTTATGTTATAAAATTATAACTTGCGTGAATACTAAGCATAGTAGAATTTGGGCTTCGTTTTCTTGTGGGCTAGTTTGGGCCTCCGTTTTATCTTCTCTTTTTTTTTTTTTTTTGCCGAGTTGATTCAATCAGGTGGGCTGAGATCATGTGACCATGGGCTGGAAATGACTTGTGTAAATATGGGTCGGTCCGACCCATATAAATGGTGTCGGGTCGGCCCAATAAATGAAGGCCACCTGTCCGCGACTCAAATTTTTAGTGTGCTTCTCTCCATGTCTCGTGTCGGAAAAAAAACAAAAATAAAATATTTAGGACTTCGTCTTGGCTTATTAAATTTTGACTTTGACTTTAATGGCTGGATTTTGACTTTTTTTTTATTTTTTTCACCATTTTCAAATTTCCCCCCCCCCCCCCCCCCCCCCATTTTGTGCTCAGTTTTGTCCGCTTTGCCTTTGTTTTTGTCAATTTCTTTTAATATCCGTACCTGCACATACACAAACACAAAAACAAGCATATATTTGCAATTTTATTATGTTTGGTCTTTTGGGTTCGTTTAATTAGGTAAAAAGTATGTATAAAATAGCGAATACCCAAATTTCCCCATGCCTAAGGTATTGCCGTGTCCCTCACGCAATGTACTAAATTACATATTAAACTAAAAATTCCAATTCCGCCCTACTATTCACCTTGAAAAGTTAGCAAAGTGACTCATCTAAGGTATTAGGAATCATGTTTAAAAAGCCCAGTTTTTCCATTTTTTTAAATGTATAACACTTATTACTACTAATATATTGATTTTTTTTTTTTGAAAATCTTTTTTTTTTTTTTTTAAACAACTAACTAATTTATGTGACTTTCGTTATTTTCATAAACCGTTTAGGATCTTAGAACAAAGATGCACTTTAATCCTAAAATGTCCCAAAAAAAAGGGATAAATTCTTCGTTCTCTACTTTTCACTTATTCCAAACAAGCTTAAACTAAAATACGATTATGTACAAGTATATTATTGATGCTAAACATAATATATTTGAAATTTGTTAAACTTTTCACTCACCGACAATTATTATATTTTAGGCGAATGTGCTATATTCGAAAATTTTCTACCATGGATAACGGTTTTTTATGCAAATTATGCTTACGTTCCACCGAGACAGAGAATATTGAGTTTGAAGGCGAGATCATCCCATGTAGCGAACTTTCGTCTCGGCACATCCCACCTCATCGGCTAAGTGACCGGGCTTTTGACACCTCACGGAGACTAGTATCGGGACTCACGGACCTTCGTTTTCAAAATCTCTTAGGTTTTCCGTTTACACATATCTTATTAATGTAATCATGAAATAGTCTTAGTTCAAAAGCATATTTAAATTTAATAAAATAATGTTTTCTACTTTATTAAGCAATATAACTTATTAAACCTCGGTCCTTTAGAAGGCTACAACATCGGCCACGCCTCCGACACGATGTAGCAAACATATTTCGACCTCGGCTTAATTATTATTCTTTATTATATTTTTGCACACTTTTTTTTTTTTTTTTTTTGTTGGGCTATAATCATTAATTTTATTGCGGTGCCTTTTATCTCGAAGCCAATAGACTAGCAGAGTCGACAGAGGTATTCTACTTATTATGACACCGGCCCCCGCCTTATATGAAGACTTCAACATCGGTCACGCCCGACAAGATGAAGTAATCTGGCGAAGATACTTATTCTACTTATTATTTTCTTTATTTATTAATTGCGAAGAGAAAATTTCGTTTTTAGAAAATTTAAGTATAAATTTGAACTAAGACTAAAAATATTGATACATTTCAATTTCAAAAATTGTTGATTTAAGTCTAATTTTCAAAAGTAGCACGTATTATTAGTCCGGTTAAGAGCTTATGGGAGAAAAAGTGACAAATTACACTTATGAGCTCTTAAATGTTTCAAATAATATCTTGTTTAGCTCCAACTCTATTAACACTATCATTTTTCGTTCTTCACGAAGATTCGCGAATGCTTGTTAAAGTTAAGGAACAAGCTAGAGCTCAACACGCTCGATCGGGTCAAAATTTATTCTCATTCTACCCAGCAGGAAAGTCAAAATTGTGACAAAACACTTAATTTTTTTTGATTTTTTTTTTTTTTAGTTTTCTAATTATTTTTATTTTTTTTTTTAGTATTTTTCAAAAAAAATTATGGTGGTAATAAAGGGCTTACTGTGAGAACAACGATGCTAGTCATAATCAAATCGAAGATTTCCCCCCCACACTAGAACTAAAACAATTTTTATCTCTATGTTTTTTTTTTTTTTTTTTTTAAAGGGTACCTACTCATACTAAAGCAGTTTTATGAATTATGCTAAAGATAAACGTGAGTCGAAAGATTAGGATATTGGCTTCCAAATGAAGTCTAAGGATTGAAGCTCTTGTGATCGGAAGGACAAAAACGCGAGCACAAGAGCTTCAAAAATCCGGGGGACATCCTGGACTATACAACAATAAACACAAGCTAAACGAGTATAGAATAAGGCGGAGCCTCTATACAAACAACAATACACTTTAATTCATTACTTCTATAGACGTTAACATACTATCTACTACAATAATACTAGGATACAACTGGGTGTGGTCCTTTTCATTCCATTATCCTTATTCTTTCACCCCCTAGCTCCCTCTTCCTCCCCTCCCTGTCCTACCCTCCCCGGTAAGCGCTTGTTTAAGGTCAGTTGCTTGACCTAATCCCCCATACTTGAACTTGTCAAGGGGGATAGAAATGGGGATGACGAACACCCAAATCAGGAGTGTTGTCTCCATGAATCAACATCGGGCTTTTCTGATGAAACAACTTGGAAGCTTTAAACCCCCGATGTGATGGAGAAGAAGGAGATTTCTCCTTAGAATCAAGAACACCATGATTGAAGACTTTGTCTTCATTTTCGGATGAAAATGGAAGTAAAGTATTAATCACGGGGGAAAGAGTAGCAAGAATTCTCGTAGATTCGACTTCAATGCATATCCCTGGATCGTAAATCTTGTTACTATCTCCGAAAGGAGAAGAAACATCAAGATCGGATCCAAGATCATTAGGAGAAGGAATGAAGTCAAAATCGATAAGAAGGGCAGGATGGGTAGGCAAAATATTAGGCACATCCACAGGGATGTCTTCCACCACATCAATGGTTTAATCTCCCGAATTGGGATAATCAACATGAAATGATTCAAACTCGGGACGGGAGGTAGAATTATCGCCATCTTCCGAGTCGTAATCATCACTCTCAATACCCAGTGGTATTGATCCATTTCCATCAAGAAAAATGTCAAGTTTACATCATAAATTCCTGGTGGAATTGAGTGGCGAAGAGTAAGTTCACCGGCGAACTCATCAAGAAGAGAATCGATCTTTTAAGAATCATTAATCGAAGTATCTCGATGAAGCAAAGATT
>BQNB010117051.1:0-21242 GCA_026074375.1 Tanacetum coccineum
TATAGATATTGATATTCCGCGTCAATATTTATATTCACAGTCATTGTCTCTCATAGCATCTTTGGATTTATTCAAAGGACTATAAGTCGTTTAAGGCTCATTCAGATCCTGTTATTAATGACCTACAACCCGTGTGGTCACTAAGCACTTCAGCTTGCCACTGAACCAAGCCAAATGTAGAAAATCGCTGAACCAAATTTAAGCTTGATCAAATGTAGGAAATTACTATATCAAATCACCATAGACCTTGGGGAGGGGATGTTTGGCTAGGGGAGGTCTCGAGTTCGAGTCCCACCCGAGACTTTTACCCCCTTCAGGCGGAATAGGAGGAAGTACATGCGGGTTTAGGGTACAACATACTGCCAATTGGATATCACTGCTGGACCTGAACCACTAACAACTAACAAGTTATTATAAAGAAAATCACCATAGACCTTCCTAGTGGCATCTTAAGTATTTGTTGCATCTGATTGATAACACATACATCATTCCACATATTATTCTTGACGTGCAAAAGAATTTCCTCCTACATGATAAAAAAATAGAAACCGCATTATAATATAACTGGTGTAAACTTGCGAACATACAAGAAAAAGTAGAACAGGTGACGAAGTTATCCTGGGCGACAAAAGTCGCCGGGGAAATATCGCTAAACGACAAAAATCCGTCCTACGTGGCACCAATTCTGATAGACTTTTTAGTCAAAGTTTGAAGACAGTTTCCCGGGCGACATGTCGCCCGGGATAGTGTGGTTATATTTTGACCCAAAAAATCAACTAAAAACTTGGCTGCAACGTTTCCCGCTTACTCTTCCCCGACGACATGTCGCCCGGGATACATTTTACAACTCATCGTTTGCGTTTAAGAAAATGATTAGCGTTAATTTTTTTTAGTTGACGTGTCCTGTAGAATCCCCGATGACATGTCGCCATGGAATCCTTATTGACTTTTTTTGCTGGGTTTAGTGTTTATTTGGTTAAGTATGCTGACATGGCCTATACAATCCCCGACGACATGTCGCCCGGGAATCCTTATTGACTTTTTTGACTTGGTTTAGTGCTTATTTGGTTTATAGTTTGACGTGGTTTTAGTTTGACGTTGTTTAAGATACTTATGAATTCGCGGCTTTAAACTATTCGTAGTTTAACGTAGTTTTAGTTTGATTTCCCGCCTTTTCACTATTATAGTATCACAGAAAAAGAGATGAAATAATTATAGTAACATATTTTAAACGCAAAATAATTATATTGGAACATGCATATTAGGTGTTTTACCCCTACTTCATTAGATAAACATAAGTCTTCATACGAATTACATTAGAAAATCCATAAACGTTTAAACAAAGAAGCATACGAATTACATTTCAAATGACAAACTACTCCAAATCAAGTTTTCCCTTGTCATTATAAACTTCGTGAAGTAGTGTAGCTGAATTAACTGTGTGTTGTTCCGGATGCATATACATTTCCACCGTTGCCTCGAGTACCGTTATCTAATCAAGCAAGTGCTTGCAGTTTGAGCACTCTGCATTTTTTAAAGATCCTGGAGAATAACTTTGAGGTGTTGAAGCTCCTGGAGAATAGCGTGGAGGTGTTGAAGATCCTCGAGAATAAATTAGAGTAGATGAAGATCCTGGAGAATAAATTAGAGTCATTGAAGCTCCAGGAGAACCAACCAGTAGACGGACTCGTTCCTCTTTTCAAAAAAATATTAACATCCGAAAGTGTTTTGCTAAAGCTGTTAAAGAGTAAAGATAATATTTTTTAACAACTAACCACATTATTTATATATTACACAAAAAACATGTCATTGTTCACCTTAGATCGTGGACATGCATAGTATAGTTTACCATGGGGTTTAGGTTTATAAGATTCTCGCAAAACTACATCTTCGGATCCATAAGGACACTCAAAAGCTTTATATGGCACCATCTTCATAATAATAGTGTGATATGTTTGTGGTTGTGATGGTAAGAGTGTGTATGATATGTTGGTGATTGTGATGATAATATCTGCTTTTATGGTAAAAAAAGAGTTTTTTGGTGGGATTTTTTGGCGGAAGTATATGGCGGGAGTATATGGTAGGAGTATCGACTCATCCATTGAATATTTAATGTACAACGATAGCAGAGAATCATCGCGAAGAGGAAGATCAAGAAGGAAATAATTCACCGGAGATTAAGACACTTCCTTTGTTTCCTATTCATGGTGGCTCTCACCATGATTTCTTTGGCGTGAAGGCCTCAGATTTGTCATCAGATCATAGCGTGGGAGGTTACTATACTGATGGCAATTGGTACCGCGTGGATGGTTCACTTGAGCTCACTCTCAACTCATATAGAAATTACGACTGATTTCGTATATGTTATCTATGTTAACTAGTCAATTATGTAATTAATTAAGACGTACTTATCATGTTCTAGCTACTTATGGGTGATTTCTAAGTAGTTTTGCTACCTTTGATATCTAATGTACAACGATAACATATCGAATCATCCGTTGAACATCTAATGTACAAGGATACCATATTGACTCATCTGTTGAACATCTAATGTACAACAATAGCAGATCGACTCATCCGTTGAGCATCGAATGTACAACGATATCATATCGACTCATCCGTTGAACATCTAATGTACAACGATAACATATCAACTCATCCGTTGAACATCTAATGTACAACGATACCATATCGACTCATCCGTTGAACATATAACACCCCGTGTTTTAGGGTCATTATACGTCATCAATAAATTCACCATTTATTTTTAGTATTGTACGCGTTTGCTTTTAAATTGAAATCGTTAAGTTAAATCGCGTAAGCTAAAAATTAGCGTTCAATATGAACGAGCATCAAACAATTAAATGTTTACTTCAAGCAAGTGTTAGATAATTATTTAGAGGATAATTATTAACTTTGCACATTTTATTTTTATTGGTTACGTAAAGTGTTTACGTTTCGCTATAAAATACGTTTAGGCATACCTGGAACCACCAAAACTTATCTACGCTTCAACAAATACCCATTTTTATACCCAATACCCAAAGTTTTATAAAAACACACCCATATTTATCACCTTAGCCGAATTTTATGCAAAAGAAATCAACCAAGACTTACACATTACAAGTTATGCATTTACATTTAAACTTTACACATTATAACTACAAGTATTGCAACATATAAGTAAAATATCTTTCATAAAAGATCAAAACACAAAGACTTGTTCTCCCCCCCTAACCCAAGGCAACAACAACAAGAATATGGGGCAAGGAGCATACACAATATCAACTTGAATTTGTACAAACCACTTTTCATTTAAACCTTAAGACTTTCTACAAGTCTTGACCAAAGACTTCCCTTATTTCCCTCTTTGTGTCTTGGACTCTTAATAGTTTTCTTGACTAGCCAAGTGTGATGTATATGGCTTTAGCTAGAAGAGAATACTCACACACTTCATTTCCTTAGCAAAAATTTCACAATATCTCTCTTGTGCTCTCCTCAAAACCCACGACTACAACCAAACTCCCCTAAATAATTCATACAAATTTATTTACCACTTATACAAGCATTCCTACAACATATCTAAGATATCCTAAGGTGTTTAGAAGGTTTTATTTTGGGTTTACAAGTGATTAAGCAAGAAGGTTCAAGATTAGGGTTTACTTGGATTTAGGGTTTTTAAGGACTTGGAAGCTAGGGTTTGTTTGCTAAACAATGGTTTAGATCTTGTTGTTCATAACCATACATCATATTAAGGTTATCCATAAACCTTAATCTCTTTACATTTGTGATTTTATGCATATATGATGTTTGTATAGTTATCACCATCTAAGAACTTATTTACTTGTAAAATGGATTTTTACACTTGTTTATGATTTGGTACACTTTTACATATGACATATGGATGTTAATATCATGTTATAATAGATGTATAAGTATTTTAAATGTGTGGTTTATGTATAAAAAGTATATATAAACTAGTTACCTAAAAAGTATACTTATTAAAGATTATGGACAAATACGTATTTAGACATATGGATCTTGTGATTCTTGGACAATATTTGGATAAATGATGAACTTGGGACCCTAAGTACATAAGACACATGGTATAAGTGGTTGTAAAGGACTTGTAACAAAGTGGATAAACTAAAAAAGTTATAAAAACAACTTTTAAACACATTTTACCAAATTGATCAAAAAGGGCTGTTTGAAATTCGAATATAAAGCATCCATTTTATACTTTTATATAATACTACATCTCATGAAGATTCCAAAAAGGTAAGAAACTCGAAAAACCGATTTATAAAGAAGGAGATACGTAATTTACAAGTTACGCGATAATAAACGCGTTTATAAAAGAAATTTTGTAAAAACTTTTTAAGTTTCACTTCTGATATATACAAATGGTTAATTTTCTCTGATAATACATATTTTTAGGATTCAAAAACATTAAGAATCATAATTTTATGATCAATAACGAAGGAGTTATGAATTACGCAAGTTTACGATAATAAATAATTTTATAAAAGTATATGAACAGTAAAAACTACTATTCACCAGAGGACTCAAATATTGAAAATGTAATATTTTGATACATCGTCTTAATACGAAAGCGTGGACATAAGAAACGTAAGAAATGGACTTAATACGAAGGAATCTACTCGAAAGAATCAACTAAAAACGGAGTTTAAAACGATATAAAAATACGACATTACCGATTTACGACGGATTTACCTTTTTTTATAAAAATAATTTAGAGTAAAAGTAATATAAAACAGTAAAAAAAACTACTACATTCACGTCAGAGGTACTCAAATATTGAAAATGTAATATTTTGATACAATACATCGCTTAATACATAAGCGATGGGACATAAGAAACACGTAAGAAATGGAACTTACAAGCGTTAAAGTTTACGCCGTTTTACTAAAGATGATAATTAATAAAAACTTTTTACTATATAAAATGATATTATTTTATTAAATGCAATTAATGTTGAGAATGTAGGATATATAGATTACTATATAGTCAATTAGTTAATCAAGTGCTTATACTTATACGAAACCAATAATTAATTAGGTTGCATTCGGGATCAAAACACGTATTTGTGACACGCATTTTTCACGCATTTGATCTACACATTGTTAAACTCATTCCACGTTGAGGTGGGGTCCATAGCCCCACTCTTATTGTCTCACATGAATCTTGAATTCAAATTCTATATCAACAGGTCAGTTAAGAGAAATGAGACAAATGAAGGCGGAAATATTCAAATATTATTATGGAGGGAAATATTAAGAAGTCTGATTACACCAATAAAGCAATACCACTAATTACAATGAAAGATTATAGGGCTATTTAGAGTTATGAGGCTAAGGGGAGCGCGCTTCCCTTTTCCTCTAATTATTCTAACTTGAACAATACTCAGCTCCCTAGACTGTAGGATATTATGCTATTTTCTTACTTAAATCATAATTAAACCTTAATTACAGAAGCTATTTTAAACCTAATCAAAATAAAGTCATAAGAACAATAATATAATAAAACCACATAATCGGACACTTTTCCCATACAACCAAAACAAATCTCCCCCTCAGGGTCGATCTTATACTGAGCTTGATCCTCCGTGGTACCCAAGATACGTCGTCACTTTCACTTACACTCTCATTTCTCCATTTTGTTCTCGATACTTTAAATCGAATCTTCAATCTCTCTACAAACATACTTAAGACAACTCAATCCACATCATTTGTGCATTTCTTATTGCATCTAAATTCTCATACTTGACAAACATTAGAATAACATCTTTAGACCATCAAGCGATCTGCCTTCTCGCAGTGTTGCGAGACAAATCACAATAAACTTATGGATAGCTCGAAGGGTCTCATCAAAACCCAATTTTCTCGATGCTTGTTATTAGTGAGCAAATGATTCCAAGTACAAGGCTCCATAGACAACTAACAAAACAAATCACATTCTTCAAATTCCTGGGAATGTAATTGTTGGGCAATGAGATATTGTTCGTCTGTTTTGATAAGCTTTTCGATTCCAAGTTGAAAAACGTGCACTGCTTTCCCATATCACTTGAAACGCCTGACTGAACACATGTTAGAGCGTACCGATAAACAAATCCTGTATTAAGCATAATCAAGATACCTTTTTATGCTATGATCACGCAAGGAAACATCGTCTTCAATGTCATTCTATTTCTGCGAGAATCTTTCTTATAATCTGCTCCTTATCAATTCGACACTATGCATCATTACTAATTCTTGCCACAATCTCTGTGATAAAAATTATGTTCTAATTGAATACCCAATTCCCAAGAATGTCCTTATGACTTTGAACGATCCAATAGAGATTGAATAGATCACATCTCCATTCGCGTCTGTCTAGATTCTTTACTGTCTCCTATATGTAAGAGGAGATCTACACAGCATGAGAGAGGATTCTATCTAGTTTTCTCACAACACCAATTAGATGTTAACATAATGATTAAACTCTTTTATACAAACTCTACATTAACCCCAGCGACTGGAATTCCCGATTCTCAATTATCATCCAGTCATTGAAGACAATTGCTGGTAAATTTATGAAGGACAAAAAGACTTATGTACGAGGTCCTAGAATATCCTTTCTTCTTCTCACGTACTAAAATCGGTCTTGAATTAGAATCTCAGAAGAGAGCTGCTGGGAGACTTGACTTCCAGAATCTCTTAGACAACTTTGGCGCCACTTAATGATGTGATCTTTTGTGGTTTGCAAAGAAAACTAGAATTTCCTTTCTGCATCCCTAAACATTGTTACTTTGCAAAGAAATTCTTCATCGGAATTCTACTGTGAGATACTTGAGGTTCTTCATCCTGAATTACATCTTTGTCTAGCACATCTCATCCGCCATCTTTCTTTCAGCCATCTTCTTCAACTTTGCTTCATTAATTGTCAAAGATATCTCTTCCATGATGTCTTGTGATACTTGCTTAGTTGGAATCTCATCATCATCAGAAGCATAAGAGTCAGTCCAGAAATCAAATTCATCATCTTGTTCTTGATTACCTGAAGTAGAAGGACCTGGTTCCTCTACATTATCTTGTCCGGCCGATGACTCTCCAGATACATATGCTTCATACTCTGATGTCTTCTGCCTTTTTGCACTATTCTCCCCCTCAGGATGAGCATCATCATGAGGATCGTCCTGATCTTTGGAGCGAACAAGATTGTACTGCGATGTCTACTGCAGAAGCTGAATATGTTTCATTGTCTGCATGCTGCGCTCAAGTGATATGGATGCGTACTCAACTGCTTGACTATGGATTTAAATACAATCGGATTCCGATGTATTGTGATTCCAAGAGTGCCATTGCTATTTCATGCAATCCAGTCCAACATTCTAAGACAAAGCACATTGACATCCGGTATCATTTTATTAAAGAACATGTTGAGAGGGGTACTGTGGAAATTTACTTTGTCGGAACAGAATACCAACTAGCGGATCTATTTACTAAGGCGCTTCCAAAAGAACGCTTTGAGTATCTAGTTCATCGCATTGGTATGAGATGTATGACTCCAACTCAGTTGGAAAGTCTGACAAAGTTATCTTCGTGAAAAGATCATACATCACAATCATGTACATAAATATTTCAAAAATAACAAAAAGATTTGACACATTTTTCTTATTAAAAAAACATAATTTAAAAAGAATTGCAATCTTTTGTTTCATGATTCCAAGTTTTTTATTAAAACCTTTTACATTGCAAAATAAGGAATCATGATCCAAGGGGGAGTTCTTACAATTTTCATTCACAAACATCTTTTTGATAATAAACTCTCATGATGACTAAAATTGGAAATGTTATATTTTCGAGGGGGAGTTTTAGTTGAAAAAGTAACAATTTTTCATTTTCGGACTATGAATTTTACATAATTGTTATTTCAAGGGGGAGTGTTTGAAAAGATTCATTGTTTAAGGGGGAGTTTGTGTAAATTCACAAACAAAAAATTGGAAATGCTAAAGTACAAGGACTGAATGTGTAAATTTTTCAAAATTTTTCGGTAAATACTAAGTACAGGGACTGAATGTGACAATTTTTCAATAGTTTTCGGTAAAAGTTAAGTACAGGGACTGAAAATGTCAATTTTCCAAACTGTTTTCGGTGGCTATATAAAGGATTTTGATTTCATTTTTTACTTTTCTTTTTTACCGAATCCTGTTACTGAGTTTGAGTTGAAATCTGTTTTACGCCTTTTAAGTTCATTACAACGATTGTAATTTCACTTCTTACTCAAACGTAAGTGGATATATATGTCTTAGGTGTTTTTGAGTAATTTGGGATTACCGAGTTTGAACTATGTTAAAGATGATGTTTATCGAGTTTGTGTTTTGATTACCGAATCTGTTAATTTTATCCGAGTTTGTTTCTTTGTGCAATATTATAATCGGTCAATGATTTAAACACTTAGATGATATTGAGTTTATGGTAACAAAAGTAAATATTTTTTAAACTGAGTAAAAAGTCTAATTGTTAAAATCGGTAAGGTCAAACCTGGTCAGAACTCGGTGTTAGGGAGCAACAAAGTCAAAATTCAGTAAAGGTTAATGGTTGAAAAATCGTTTAATTGTTTGTGGTTTGTGTGAACGCGTTTTTGTATTGTAATAATTTGTTGCTTATGATTGTACTGCTTATTGTGTGAATGTATGTGAAAAACAAAATGATCAGTTTTCTAGTGTGCTAAAATCGGACAAAAATCTGACAAAATAATTATTGGCAAAGAAAACAAGTTTTCATGAATTTCTCGCTATGGGATCATATATGTCTTATTCGTAATTGTTTTAGTGGACTTAAGTCATGTTTGGTTTCGACCGTTTTCAGATTGAACAGAATAAGAGTGGAGTGATTAGTGTCATTCAATTTTTGAATTAGATGTGTTTGTATTCATGGTTAGCTTCATAATCAAATGTGAAAGAATCAAAGTTTTTATAAATTGAATATGATAATTCCAATTCTATTGTTTAAGTGATAAGTCATGGTCCGGCTACGTCGTTTTTGCCAATGAACTAACATGAGGAGTTGAGTGACTTAGTGCCATTTAGTTATGGTTTGTAATTACCCATTTAATTCAATTTATCAACATCTATGAAAAGTTTTGTCACAGATTTATGAAAAAGTTCTCAACATCTGTTTAAGTGTCCAAAATGATACTCTTTCTTAAAACAATTTTATGAAGTAAGGATTTCTCTTGAATTTTCATAACTGTGTTTGATTCAAATCAAAAGAGAAATCTTAACCTGTCTTGAGAGAGTATCAATGTCACAAAGATTTCTGGTGATGATATTCTAAAAACAGATCGAGAGAGCTAAAATATTATAGCGAAAAGCAAATTAAAAAGTGTGATAATGGCGTGGTTGAAAGGAAAAATAAGACACTTTAAGAAATGAGTAAAACTATGTTGAACGAACAATCGTTACCCTAATAGTTTTGGTGTAATGCCATAGATACTTCAACATATATTCTTAACCGAATCCTAATTAGAGCCATCCTAGAAAAAAACACCTTATGATATCTTGAGAGGTAGGAAACCTACTCTTGATTATTTTAGAGTGTTCAAAAGCAAATGCTTCATTCTAAACACTAAAGACTACCTTACCAAGTTCGACCCAAAGTCTTACGAAGGTGTCTTTTTAGGTTACTCCTAAAATAGTAAATCCTATATCATTCTTAATAAACACACTAGGAAAATCGAAGAATCACTCAATGTGACGTTCGATAAAACTCCTCCACCCTCTAAGACATCACCCTTGGTAGATGATAACCTAGATGAAGAAGAAGCTATTAGATAAATCAAAAAGAAAAACCTAGAAAATGACGTTGAGGATGAAACTCTAGAGATTGACAAAATAGTCAATATTAAGGAATCTAGGAACCATCCTTTAGAAAATGTCATAGGAAACCTTAACCAAAGAACCCTTAGATTACAAGCCCAAAACCAAAGCCACTTTTATTATTTCATTTCTACCATAAAACCTAAGTGTAGGATCCCTTTAACATATAGAAAGAGAGTGAGATGATTTCTTAGAGAGAGAAAGAAGAGAGAGAGTAAGATGGGAGAGAAAATAGAAGAGTGAAATGTGTATTATAAAATCAACTCTTTTTTTTTCTTGGTGGAAAAGGTATATATATACCCCGACACTTAAAGTGACATTCGGGATATTTGACTAGGACCCGGCTCGGGTTTTGCTTGGGATTAAACCCGAAACATATACAATATTAGATTAACTATCGAGCCCGATTCCCGATACTTTCCTATTACAACGTTAACTAATTGATTGACCGAGACTTAAATACATAATGAATGAACTTCATGTTCGACTCAATATTTTGAGGCTAACAATCTCCCCCGAAGTGAGTTCATTGATGACACTCCTTCATGAGATCAATGAGATTGCTTTTGTCATTAAGCTCATGTGGTCTTGGTCTTTCTCTTTGTTATTTGTTGTAGGCTTGTTCCTTCATGCTTTGTGATCTTGACTTTAAGCCTTTGTCATTGTCTTTATCGTCTATGCCATCTTGCGATCTTGAGTCTTTGACCAACATTCTCATACTGTGCCTCATCTTGAAAGCTTCAGATCAGAGCTTGCGAAAGTCTTTGTCTTTAAATCTTAAGCTTTCATGATTGTTTATCTTTGTAGAATGAGCATGAATATGCGGTAAAGAATCGACTTTGTTTGATTGGGATACTGTCACCACCGTTTTAACCTACAGATTTACGTTAGTGATAATCGAGAAAATTGATTTGAAAATCAATCGACGTGTTACTTGTAAAAGCGTTTTTGTAACACATCGGGAGTTTTAAGCTTTATATCAAAATTCATCAACCGTCAATTCATTTACTGGACCAAATCGATATCCAGTTGTCATAAGATTGATTAATATAGAATCTCGCAAGTCACCTACCGAGAGCTTGTTTGAGGTTGACTCAAGCAGGATTTCCATCTTTATTGTGAATACTAAAAGTATCACTCTGATGTTCTGGCAAATATCACAAGGATATTGCGTAGGACTCTTGTTAACAGCTTGTGAACTTGATGATGTTCAACAAGTGTTTGAAATGGAATGTGTCCTAACGAGATTTTTATTGATCTCTTGGCTCTAGACTCGATTAGTGCATTTTGGTTTTAGTACTCGGAGGCTGGAGCAGACTGCCACCTATTCAATATCAACAATCTCGGAGTGAGATGTCAATAGATAACGTGTGTATCTCCGTGACAAATGAGACAAGTTTCTGTTGAGAGAAACCCGAATGGCTGGGAAGGGTTGTGCATTGCATCACTGGGTCCATGATGTCGTTTTCAATGTCAGCAATCAACTTGTGATTCTGACAGCATATGTATTGACCCGGTTTCTGCCTTAAGTTGTGTGGAGGGCTTCTTTCTTTAGACCCTTTATCCATACATTTCTTTTTCATTCTTCAACGCCTTCAATGCTTACCAGGACGTCATTACTAACACCTTGTTGTGATTGTTCCAGTGTTAAGAGTCATTACTAACACCTTGTTGTGATTGTTCCAGTGTTTAAACTCAAATCTTAGTCAGCATTATTTCCCCATATATCATTCATCTCCAATCATACCTAAGGTCTGCTATTTTAACTTGGTATTTATCATTGGGTAGTATCCCTCTGGTTCTGGTGGATCATAGGATCTGTACCTACCTAACCATCCTTATTACTTCTCTGACATCGTCATGAAATTAAAGATGTTGTTGGGTTATACAGATCGATACCATAAAAACCTGTTTCTTTATTGGTCAGCACTTTGAGTCAATTAGATCATATTTTAATTACATTTTCTTGATATTTAACTAGGACCCGGGCTCGGGTTTTGCTTGGGATTAAACCCAAAACATATACAATATTAGTTTATCTATCGAGCCTGATTCCCGATATTATCCTATTACAACATTAACTAATTAAAGACCGAAGCTCCATCGTAGAGTGACCGAACTTCCTTGTTCGACTCAATAAATTAAGGCTAACAATCTCCCCCGAAGTGAGGTCTTGAACACGGGAACGAGCTTCCTTTATTGACTCAATAAAATTGAGGCTAACATTTTCCCATTTCCATTCAGGGATTTTTGGTTATACCAATAGACCGGACGGTTTTTGGTATTCTGCTTTAACCTTTGCGCAAGTCATACACTTTCTCACATAGGTGCTATTTCTGCTTTAATGTTGGGCCACCTGTATTGCTTTTCAAATCTTGGTACATTTTGTCGATCCAGATGGATCGAATACTTTGATTATGCGGATTCATGCATATTCATAGCTCTCAAGTCCACCAAAAGTTCGGTATCCAGCTTCTATTCCTCAGAACACCAAAGTTCCATCAGCACGTGTGGCTACAGATTCTTTAATCCATACCATTAGATTCTTCTGTCCCGTATATTCTCTTCTTCTTCTGCCATAAACATGAGCATTCAAGATCCGCTCAGGAGGTGCAAACCGGCATTGTCATAACTAAGGCTGACTCGTATAGTGACTTAGCGTTACTATTTCTTGGTCAACGCATCAGCCACTACATTCGCATTTCCCAGGTGGTGCCGTATATCGTGTCGTAGTCACTTAACAGTTCTAAACCTCCTATGTTGCTCATATTCAACTCTTTTTTTTGATCTAGAATATGTGCAAAAATCTTTGATCAGTTGTTAACCAACACACTTCGTACTGTAAAGTAATGGCTCCACATCTTTGAGAGCCGAACACCAACAGCTCCCAATTCTAAATCATGTGTCGCCTGTAGTTCTTCTCATGGATTTTGAGTTGGCAGGATGCATAAGCTATGACTTTCTCCTTTTGCATCAACATGACGCCTAATCCTTTATGAGATGCCATCTAATGTATACTATGAAGTTTTCACTTCCTTCTGGCAATGCCAAAATTGGTGCACTACACAACTCTTTGCTTCAATGTCTGGAAAGCAGTTTCCTCCTTTTCACCCCAACTGAACTTTACACTTTTTTGAGTCAGCTTTGTCATAGCTGGCCAACTCTTGGTGAATCTTGATAAAATCGTCGGTAAGTACCCCGGCCAGACCTTGATAATTGGCGAATTTCTTGTTGGAGTTTTGGAGTGTTCCCAATCCTTGATTGATTCAATTTTAGCAGGATCAACATGAATGCCTTCGCTATCAATCACGTGTCAAGAAATTGTACCTTCGATAGCCAAAAGTCACACTTTGAGAACTTGGCGTACAATTCTTCCTTCTTGAGCAACTCCAAGATTAGTCTAAGATGTACATCATGTTCTTCCTTGGTCTTAGAGTAGATCAAGATGTCATCGATGAACACGATCACAAATTTATCTAGGTATGGTTGCATTACCCGGTTCATTAAATCCATGAAACATTGCCGACGACGTTAGGTCAACTCGAATGGATCACATGGAAACTCGTAATGTCCATAGCCGAAGTTCTTAACTCCGGTCTTTGGGAATCTCCTTCATTGCTGAACTTGAAGTTGGTGGTAACCAGACCTCAAGTTGATCTTTAAGTACACACTTGACCCTTGCAACTGATCAAACAAGTCTTCGATTCTCAGAAGTGGGTATCGATTTTTCACAGTAAGCTTGTTAAGTTTACGGTAGTCGATACACATTCGAAAAGAGCCGTCTTTCTTTTTGACAAACAAAAAACCCGGGGAGCTCACCTGGGTGAGGATCTGGGCTTTATAATACTCCTTCGTCAGAAGTTCTTGTAGTTGGTTGAGTAGACAATTTCTTCCATCTTGACGGGTGCTTACTTATACGGGGCTCGGAGCTACAGGTGCAGCACCTCCCATGGGAATAAGTCAATTTGAATATTCGACTTGTCGTATGGGTGGTAGTCCAGGTAAGTCTTCTGGAAAAACTTCTGGAAAGTCCCGTATAGTCGGCACATCATCAAGTCGCTTCTCATCCGACTTGTCTTTGTTTTCCTTCACCATAACCTGTGCCAGAAATAGTGGACAACCTTTCTCTATATACTTCTAGGCCTTTTCACATGATATAATGCTCAACTTTGATTTCTTCTCCTTGGCACTTTGTCTCCTTGAACGATCAGTATCATCATTTCCATAACGGATACGCACTATCTTATCGGTCACAGACAATCACTGCATGTTTCTTTCTACCAATCCATGCCGATGATGAACTTCGAAAACTTACCCAACTCTATGGGCATACAGGTCGTATATTAATTAGATGTCCTCAACCATCTAATGTACAACCATATGCAACGTGTTGGTTTTTGTAGTCCTTCCGTCAGTCTAGGCTCGATAGCCGTAACTAAGTCTAAGGCATAAGGTGTGATGTCTAGCAATGCTAACTAAAATTATTTGATAGAAACTCATACGGCGCAGAATCAAATAACATTTAAGCATGAGACGTTTGAGAAGGAATGTACCGGTGACAGTGTTATGGGAACCTAGTTTACGTCCACCTCCTCCTAGGGGCATATGCTTTGCCTCCATGCATCAGGAAACGCTTGCTTTGTATCCATGGTTTGTCTTTTTCACATCCTTCTTTTTATCTTGATCTTGGGCAATCTTTCGGTAATGCCCTGGTGCAACACACTCAAAACAAGTCAAACCCTCTGAATTTTACCATTATTTGACATCCGTGGGTGGAAGTGGGGGGGGGGAAAATAAAAAGAAAAATAAACAAAAAACAAAGTCTAGTGGAATTGGATAAACTCTGTAATTTCTAGTCAAATGTACAATATTTAATTGCACTTCCCACATCTTGCGTGGCAAGGACTACATGTTGATAGCTTACCACCTTGTTGCAGAGATGGCACATGGTACCTGCATATTCTTTTTTTTTTTTCTTTTACAAATTTTTATATCCCCTACTCCTCATTGTTACCGCGACACATAGGCTCTAGCAAATTCTGTTCCTCTAGTATTATGTCGTTTGTGGGTGGGTGTTTTGCCCACCGGTTGTTTACCATAGTTGTTGTCAATATCCTCTTGTTCTCTTCATTTCTTTTACACGCATAACCATTAAATCTTTGTGATCCATCAAGTTGTTGGCAATTCGAACAGAATCTTGTAGTCGTGTAGGTTCTGCAGCAGCAATCCATTCCTTAGATGTTAATCGGTGAAGACCTCATATGATTTTCTACACCCGATCTTCCTATCCTCGGAACATTTTGGGGCCACATCATGGTGTGTTCCTGTAACCTTTGCGTTGTAATTTGCGATGTCAGTGTTTTCACCGACAGATTCCACAGCTCGGGTTTCCATCTTTTGGATCTCTATTTCTGGGCAATACACTCTTTCGGTTCATTAGTTTCAATCAGCTCTCTCTTTGACAAAGCGTATGCCCCAGTCGGCATTCAGTCTACGATGGTTATCTTGTGAGAGTTCACACAGCGTTAGTGCAACTATCGAGTAAGGTACAGGTAGGCATACTTCACTTGATTTTCGCAGACAGTTGCTGATTGTACATACCTCAGTCTCCATTCTTCTCACCTCCACGCTTATCAGAATAACCAACCACACCTTCGGTTCCTTTAAAACATGTTGGTTGACATTCTTGAAGTCTTGATAAGTACATTCAGAGCAACCAACTATGCCTCTTCATTCACATTGTAGGTTCTCATTACCGTTACAGTTGTCGGCTCATCCATTGTTTCACATTTCATTACCATTTCCATTTTCTTTCCATCATTCCGTTTCCATTGTCATTCCCACTTACCTAGGTTTAAGATTTTGGTTAAATCCGATGAGTTCAAGAGATGCATTCACATGTTGATGATTCATTTCTTCATTGTAGCGTGGGTCTCCCGGGAAAGAGTTGTTTGTCATTGTTTCTACATTCCAAGAACAAACACATATGGATTTTTGAAATGAATATACAAACATCAGGTAATGATAATTTAATACATGCTATCAATTAAAATTTAAATGTAACACGTTCGCCAGAAAAAATAAATAACAATATAGATAAATAAACGAGAGAATCAAAACAAGCTTTTCATTTCATAAATAAAAGAATGATTGATTACAACCCAAAATCCAAATAGGTTCATGATCAAATATATATATATATATTTACTATATACATAGTGTGTTGTCAGATGGAGAGCGATCAAAATCATGAGTAACCGTCCCACATATAGACCTTCTTCGACACTCACCCTCATGACGGCGTATTTGCGCAGGACGACGCCCGGATTAAATATGTAAATATTGTTTTATTTCAATACACGCACTTTAATGATTTGTTGAGACATAATGTGTTCACCCTACTAATATATTAATTTTCTCGTTTTTTGTCACTACATAGGATGAGATGGTGAGGCCGAGGGATCTAGGAGCCAATACGTCTTTGGGTATGCCCTACACCGTGGAGGAGATAATGGCCCAGGTTAGAGGGGGCAAGCAGCGGGGGCACATTCTTGGGTTGGTGGTTGATAACGCTCTAATTATACATATAATATTCCCCGAAAACATATAAAATATATATAATAACACATAAAATATTGCAAAGATTGTGTTAGATATGAGTAAAAGACTCGGTCACCCCGTTTATTTATTGTTTATAATAGTTCGTAGTTTTATAGTTAATCGTATGTCTTTCGGTTTTATGTCGGGTTCTAATACCCGGTATTTTGTAAAAACTATATAAGCCTCTTCCAACTTTGGAAGAGGTAAGCTAGTCATTTCTTTTCATTTCATAGAAACACTCTTTCTCTCTCTAGAAAACTCTCTCAAGTGTTTCTCTTTCTAGAAACTAGCCAAATCCAAGAATCGACCTTGTGTTATGATATAGGATATACCACAATTGGTATCAGAGCTTATGGGATGATTAGATCGTGTGTATGTGCGATTTCTTGCTTGTTTTAGATCGAAAAGTGTACCTTTGAAGGCTCATAGCTCGTTTTTTGAAGTTCTCCGAATTTTGATGTTTGTATTGATAAAGTTTGGGTGTTTCTAGTTGCTATTGCCTTATGGTACTGTGTTGTGCAAAAGAAATCAAGCAAAATCGTTCAAAAGGGTGATTTATAAGTGATTTTGTGTGATAAAAGTCGTTGTTCTTCGTGGAGAGTTGCCAGAATTTCTTCACGGCGGTTTGCTTAAATATAATATTTTATTAAGTAGGTTACCAACTCTCTGACACACGGCGGGTTGCTTAGGTGGCGAGTTGCTCAAGAGGCGAGTTGCTTTATACTAAGCAGCGAGTTGCTTACCAGCGGTTTGCTTACCAGCGGTTTGAACAGGTTATCAGCGGTTTGAATATTTTAATAGCAAATCTCTAAAGGAAACTCTGGCGGTTTGAAAACTCAACGGCGGTTTGATTAAAATATAGACGGCGGTTTGTATTCTTTCTTCGCGGCGGGTTGCTTGGCAGCGAGTTGTGTTCGGCGAGTTGCCTTAAAATTCCACCAGCGAGTTGCCTTATTTCTTTGCAGCGGTTTGGTAGCCTCTAGCGGCGAGTTGAGCTACTGTCTTAGAAATTTGAAATATTTCAAACTTGGGACTTAATATCACTAAACCAAGAAACGAATACGTTAACCTCACCACTTTTAACGTACCCTCACTAATCATTGATCGATCAAAACATATCATATCATAATAATACAAGATGTCTAGTATGCAAGAAGACATCCAGTGTGCCGGTTCTGATACACGCCCACCAATGCTTGATAGAACAGACTTTGAATCTTGGCAACAACGTATACGTCTGTACTGTCTAGGAAAGGATAATGGAGAGAATATTATGAAGTCCATCAAAGAAGGACCATTTCATATGGGAACGGTCTCAGATGTTATTGCTGGAGGAACTGAGGGTGCAGTTCAACAAGGTCCAGTACGTGCTAGAGTCCTTAACGACCTTTCAGCTGAAGAAAAGGAAAGGTATAAAGCTGACATTCGTGCAACCAATATCCTACTTCAAGGTATACCAAAGGACATCTACTCACTCATCAATCACTATACTGACGCCAAAGACATTTGGGAAAACGTGAAGATGATTCTGGAAGGTTCTGAGTTAACAAAGGATGACAGGGAATCTCAGTTATACGATGAATTTGAACACTTCCGTCAAAACAGGAGAAACCATTCAAGGATACTACGTTAGGTTTTACGAAGCTCATTAATGACATGAGAAAACATTCAAGATGACCATGTCCATGATCACTTAACTCAAAGTTTGTAAACAACATGGTTTGCTGAGTGAAGTAGATTTCATAACTGAAGTCAAACTAACAAGAGGTTTGAGAAGAGTCCAACTTGTGATCAGTTGTTATGCCTCTAAAGCAAAAACATGAGGTGCATGCTTAATGAACAGAATTATGATGGAAGGTTCGGTCAACCAAATACTGATCCTTTGGCACTAGTGTCGGATGCCTCAGTTCAGCAGTATCCAACACAATCATCCAAATCTCCTCAACCCACAAAAGAACCATCTCCTGCTGACAACTTTCAACTGGACTTATGAAGTTCTCAACAAAAAAAACCCTTGATTGAAAGTTTATCCAACACACTTGCCCTCCTCACTCAATCGTACAGATCACATCTTCCTCAAACTAACAATCAACTTAGAGCTTCGTCTAATGCAAGGAACAAAGCTATGGTTCAAGACGGGAAAGTTGTGGTTCAAGATGTCCGTGGAAGATACAATGCGACTAATCAAGGAAGACCATTTCCAGAGAAAATAACAAGAGAATGGTGTACGGGAAATGTAGGAGCTCAGAACAGAGGAGGCATGATTAATCCTGGTCAAGCGAAACCCATCAAGTGCTACAACTATAACGGACTAGGGCACATAGCACGTGAATGTCCAAGGCCAAAAGCGACTTCAAGATTCAACTAACTTCAAGACAATATCTACTAATGCAAGCCCCAGAGAGTGGAGCAAGTACTGATGAATAACAGTCGTTGTTTCCTTGCAGGGGAACAATTTTTACCAACATTGATGAATGAGTGGGATTATTCAACCGAGAATGATTTTGTGCACTCAATGTGGACCAATTTGTGGAAGTGGGGGGAAAGGGGGATGAATGTGATGCATTCGACTCTGACGTTTGATGGGGTCCCACTTTACAGACCAATGTACATAGGCAAATCTCACATCTGAAGACCAATCTAACGATGAAGCCGGGACATTCATATGACTCGAAAAATCCTTGAGGTACACGATCATGATACCTTTGTAGATCATATGAATGAGTACATGAAAGTACACGAGATGCAAAACGATGTACAACACAACTACCGTTGTTGACTCTGAGCTAGACTATCACGAGTGAATGTAATAATTATTCCTTATGATCACGTATGTGTGAAGAGGGACAACGAAGACGCTGTTGTACAATTAATGCATCTTCTGTACGAAATGATGCACTAACTGTACTAATTCTGATGAATGCATGAAACAGTGGTGGTACAAAGTAGAATTAAACGAATAAGCCAACATGTAATGAATGACTCCAGTGACCTCTGAACTTGCGAGATATAAGGAACTGTCAGGTAATATAAAAAACGAGGCAAAGTTTGAATTAACTTATAGTGAAATGAAAAATTGATGAACAAAGAAGAATAATCAACTCGATCGAAACAGAAGGGAAACTTCTTTAAAATCTAACTTCATTCAGCACAAATACTCCTTAGATCTTACATTTGACCATTAAGCAAAGACAAAAGAAGTAAACACTTTTAAAAAGGAATTAAACAAAAAGAAAGACAAATTCCTTGAAGATTTTTGAACTTAAAGAAGCTAAACGATATAGATAGAAGATAATTAAACAAACAGGCATCAGTCGTTCAAACAGATCTCATGTTGTGTAAACCAAATCATATTTATGATGAAAAGCACAGGTAGTCAATAGGCTACAAAAATCCCGTATGTCTCGCTCGAGTAAAGCAAGCCTTCTGCTACTGTATAATGGGTCATGTACTTGTTCACTAACCAATCATACACCCACTGTTCAGACATGACTTAGAGGAAAGCTTGAGTTAGCTGAGATAAACTAGGAATAGAATGCTGTTGAAAATGCAAGAAGCCCCTCTATGTGTGAAAATAAAGTTAGGATTACCCCCTCCCCCCCCCCACCCGATTACTCGAAAGCGAACTTTCCTTGCAACCTTTGCTCCCCAAAGAAAGAATCTGACTCTAGAACAAATCTATTTGGATCCATAAGATGACACCAACAGAGAAAAAGGCTGAGACCTTAGCTCCAAAACAATATACAGCATTGGACAGGTATCCCCCCAATACTCCTTGTCAACTTGTCCCCAGAATTCTTCACTAAAAGTCAAGTGCATATAATCTTTTATGTACTCACACAACTTTTTTACTTGAATTTGACAAAACTTGCAAAACTAGAATCACTCCCATCAGGTCTTACTAGAGGGGGAAAAGTTTTGAGCAAACGAAAAGATGTTACCCTCACTGAAGTTATTTCCATTATACAAAACTCTTAAAGAACACTTTGTAAGTTTCAAACACCCCTCTTTAAGAAGTAAAGAAATGGGAAAGAAATTTTTGATCAAATGAATAATAATGGAAAGAATATGTAAGACAACAATGTTTTAAAATTGAAAAGAAAAACCTTCTCATATGAAATAGATAATCTGATTGTAAAATTTGTTTGTCGACTCAACTGCTGTAATGATGTGGAAAAATCACGTTTCTAGATCTTGAAGCTGACATGTCTAAAAGTTCATGATAGTCAAAACTTATATTTCAAAACTTGAAAGGGAATACCTAAATTTGCAATTAAAGTATCAACATCTTCAAGAAAGTTTTGATAATAAAATTCACAAGCATCACAGAAAGCTCCTGATTTTAACTCAAAAATCAAGAATCTCGAACATCGGATTAAAGAAAAAGATAACGTGATTCGACACTTGAAAGATCTAGTCGCTAGTGTGAATGACAGAAGTCGTGAGCCTTATAATGCTGTAGATGTGACTGCTCTTATTGAACAAAATAATTGCGATAGAGTAGAACTAGAAAAGGTCAAACAACATTACAAGGAATTGTATGACTCAATTAAGATCAAGCGTGCTCACACAAGTGAAAAGACATCTACCATGTTGAATGAGATTAAGAGTCTAAAAGCTCAATTGCGAAGCAAATAGCATTGTTTCACTAGTGACTCTGTCAAACCAAAAGTTCTTGCTCTTGGCATGTATGCCATTGATGTTAAACCCATCTCTCATCCCCTTAAGAACAATAGGAGTGCTCATTTAAACTATATCAGCC
>BQNB010117052.1:0-21242 GCA_026074375.1 Tanacetum coccineum
AGAGCAAACACGTAAAACCCTAACAATAAATTATGAATTTCATAATGTCATACAATGACCTAAAATACGAGGTGTTATATTATTGAGATCGAGTCTTGTAATAAATAGTGAAATAATAATGTGTAATAGGTTAGATGAAAGGCTCGTCACTAAAATGTAGTCACGAGACCCGGCTAGATAGCCAAAGGCTAAAAGCCAAGAGCTAAGTGCTCTCCTAGTAAATGGGTATAAATACCCCTCCCTACCTCACTTGTGAGGTAAGTGTCTCAATTTAATTATCATTTCCCTCTCTCACTTTCTCTATCTACTCTATCCTCTCATCCTTCCTATCTCTACCTACTTTCTCTCTCTACTCTTTCTTTCTTTATAACAAACACACACAAACACCTAAACACACACTATATTGCTAAAATGATCATATAACAAGTGGTATCAATCGCCAGTATTGATTTAGTGTTTGTTTAGAGCTTATTTTAGATAGCTTATTCGATCAGCTTATTCTGACGGCTTATTATGTCATTTTTTAGTTTTTTCGAGAGCTTATTTTAGTGTTTTGTGTGCTTATTCTGATTTTCAAGTGCTTATTCTGTCATTTTAGAGCTTATTTTATTTGTTTTTTAAACTGCTTATTTAGTCATTATAACTGCTTATTAAGGTCATCTAAGGTCTAAATAGATTTTTTGAGTGCTTATTTCAGTTAATTAGTCCTTTTTCAGGTCAAATCAGTGCTTATAACAATCTATAAAGTCTTAATTGTTTTTCAGAACAAAAACAGCTTATTTAGTCTTAATCAAGATATGTTAGTGCTTTTTTAGTCATTTAAAGTCTTACAGCTTGTTCGAGTCATTAAACTGCTTATCTGAGTTTCGTAAGTGCTAACTGCTTAATTCTGATTTTTTCTAAGACACGAAAGTGACTTTCGGTAACTTCCTTTCAGCTTTCGTATTTTTGAATATATGAAAGTTTGACTTTTTGGTCAACGGTTAAAGAACACGGTTTCTGGTCAACACGGTTTCGTAAAACGCATTTTGGTATTAACTGCTTCTAAACTTTCGGAAATTTAACTGATACTAACCTTTTACAAATTTTTAAAGGAAGATTTTACAAAAGTAAATCTACGAAAATTATGTTTAAGAAAGTTTAGATTTATTTAAGAAAGGTTTCGTACGTAAGTTCTACCTTTACGAAAGTAAAGTTTCATATGAAAGTGATTTACGAAAGTAAAGATTTTACGAAAGTCAAGATATGAAAGCTAACTGATATAAAAGTAAGGATACGAAACCTGTGTACGTAAGTTGTTTCACGAAACTAAAACCTGTGTGTACAAGATCCAAATCTTTTACGAAAGCTAGACTGTTACGAAACCGAAACCACTTGGTACGAAATCTTAGATACGAAAGCTTTTTGTGAAACCAAAGTGTTCTTACGAAACCAAAAGCTAGTTTAACTGATACGAAACCTAACTGGTATGAAACCAGAAATAAAAAAGAAACCAAAAGAAAAGGAAACTATTTACAAAAGCTAAAACATTTAACGATTTTGAGACCCAAAGAAAAAGAAGAGAGCAAAAGCAGAAGATAAAAGGTTTAATCATAAATCTCAGATTGTGTGTTGTTCTTAACATAACATCATTCAAGATTTTGTTTCAACACATTCATCATCACAGATCTTGGAAATACAAAACATTCATCCTAAGATCTAAATATAACCAAGACCTTCCTTATCGCAAACAAATCCAAGATTAACCTAGTTATCATCCTCCTCATCATACAAACAGTCAACAATAACTTGAATCAAAAGAGCTAAAAAGATAAACAAGATCTCATATTCATGTTAAGGATTATAAACCACATATCTTTCTAGATTAAACACGTTTTCATCAAAGATCTTTTAAAGCTTTCACTTCTTGTTTTATATTCAAAATCTTAAAAATAAAGACAAAAATAAAAGTGTTAATATATTTCCTTTGTTTCGGTATTAACGAACACAAGAATACAACAAGATCGAACCCTACCTGTGATGATTTCTTCTTGTGGTCTTCTTGAATATAAGAAACGAGAGAACAAGAAAGGATTGTTTGTGCTTTATGTATGATAAATGAAAACAAGTCAGTGAGTAGTATTTTATATGTTTGTGATCTGTGTTCTCAATCAAAAACGAAAAAGAGAGGCGTGTATCTTTGTTCTAGGTTAGGATTAGACAAGTGTGAGTGAGCGTGTCTTAAAGAGTTATAGGCGTATGCGAGTGAAAAGTAGTGAGTGACTACGTTTTATCATATGTGCTAGGGTTTGTGATAGCGTGAATATTTTATATCTAGTGGAATTTAGGTTTACAGATTTGGGCCTAGCGAAATTTTGAATACATTTTGGGCTGGATTTTGTCTTTACTCGAAAATAACTGGTATTGGGCTACAAATGATTGTATGCGAAACTTTATTAGATATCTAATAGTGTATTATATTGTTGATATGTTTTTGGATGAATATTAGATCACGGGTTTTTAATTGCAGATAGATTTTTCAAAAGTAATTGATAATTTGGGTTGAGTTGTCGAGTTCATGTTTGATCTTAAGTGTGTTGATATTAATTTTTCTAATCATTTTGAAATATCTATTGTTCTAATCATTGTAATGAATCGGAAAAATAGAAGTACAAGATATCAAATCTTCATGTTTGAGGAAAGACATGAAAGAACTGCAACAATTACGAGACAGAAAGATTGACATGAAAGAGAGTTGCAACAAAAGTAGTAGATACATTAAGTCATATGTCAAAGACCTAAATCCAGGCACATTTCATAATGACAAACTTTTATTTGAGGATCTCTTTGGATAGGAGTTTGAATCCCTCGAAGATAAGTTTTTTACATAACATGGATTTACTTGAAAACAACTTGACAAAGAGGAATGTCATAACTCCAAGATATACTTAAAATTAATCAAGACACAATTTGAGAAATTTTTATATCCAACATCTTTAAACTCTGTGGCATATGACAGATTTGTGAAAATAATTCAAAGAGACCCTCAACATAACACCATAGATCTAGAAAATATGCTTATCAAGTACCTAAATGATATAGAAAAGGGAATTGAGGCAAGAGCACATCATGAAGAAGCGTTGCAGATAAAAGAAAAAGATGTCAAAGAAAGAAGGGAAAAAGAACGATGCGTGATTGAATTTCAGTTGCTAAAACTAGAAACAATGATATAACACCCCGTGTTTTAGGGTCATTGACGTCGTCAATAAATCCACAATGTATCTTTTGTATTGTACGCGTTTGCTTTAAATCGTAAACGTTAAGTTAAATCGCGTACGCTAAAAATTAGTGTTCAATGTAAACGGGCATCAAACAATTAAATGTTTACATCAAGCAAGTGTTAAGTAATTATTTTGATGATAATTATTAACTTTGTTCATTTTATTTTTATTGCTTGCATAAAGTGTTTACGTTTCGCGATAAATGCATATAATGCAACCCAAACCATCAAAACTTTCACGCTTCCAACAAATACTCACATTTTATACCAATATAAAACACGTCACAAAAATATATCATAGTATAGTTGCATATAGGGCCGGATATTGGACATGAGTAAGCAAGAAAATATCATAACAAACATCCTTCCTTGTTTCATGGATAACCTCAACTATTAGGGAACATCTATCCAATTTCTTCAAACCTTGACCAAAGACCAGGACTAAGACTCCCTTAAGACCCTCTTGGTGTCTCCTTGACTAGTCCTCCATGTATATTACTTATACATTGCAAGAGATAAGAACACATATCCATTTCCTTAGCAAAAATCAACAAAAAAACTCTCCCTTTATGCTTGTATAAACCCACGGCTCAAAATCCCCAACACAAACAATCCATACAAATTTATTCTACATATTTCAACACTACACATCATCCAAAGCTATACAAGGTGTTTTGCAGCCTTGATTAACCATTTACAAGTATTGAAGCAAAGAAAGAAAGATTAGGTTTTTCAAACTAATCTAGGGTTTTTAAACTTGCAAGCTTGGATTTAAAGTCTAAACAATAGTTTAGCACATATTTTTCATCATCATCATTCATCATAAGGTTACCTAAAATCCTTTATCTTTTCATTTCATGAGTTTTCATGCATATATTAGTTCTTTATAGCAAAATCACCATTTAAGACTTTTAAACATGTAAAAAGAGTTTTTACTTGTAATCATTATTTTGTACACTTTTACAAATGTTATGATGTTAATGATATCATGTTAAAATAGATGTAAAAGTATTGTACCATGTTGATTTAGTGTAAAAATGGATATATACAAATTAGGGTTTTAAAAGTTCACTTAATAAGTTTCAAGTAAAAATAAGGCAAAAGACTTGTTAATCTTGTTCATGGACTTTTGTTTATGTTATATGAATACTAAAATAAGGTTATAATGGAAGTATAACTCTTGTACACACTTGGTTAATGTATAAAAAGTTCATATGTAAACTTGTTAAATTAGGGTTTCTTTAATAAGTTATGGTTTATAAGTGTTATTATGGACTTGTTAACTTAGACCTTTGGACATTATGTGGATTAATGGACATATTTATATGTAAGACATATAATATTTTTGGTATAAAATACTTGTGGTAATTTATAAAAGTAAAAAGTACATAAAACAAGCTTTATATAAAAGTATACATATTAAACATAAAGGGGCTGTTTGGATTTCAAATTTCTAACAGTGGGTTTGACATTTTATAAAAATAATACGTCTCATGACGATTCCAAAAAGGTAAGAAACTTGAAAAACGGATTAATAACGAAGAAGTTACGATAAAAACACGATTTACGTTAATACCGGTTTATAAAATAAACTTTATAAAGAAAGTTATAAAATACTTCAAAAACAGAAAGTTTAGTATTTTTTCACAGATTGTACATATTTTAGTATTCCAAAATGATAAGAATTGTAATTTTTCAATTAATAACGAATGAGTTATGAATTTCGTTAAACACGTTTTCATCAAAGATCTTTTAAATCTTTCACTTCTTGTTATATATTTAAAATCTTAAAAATAAAGACAAAAACAAAAGTGTTGATATCTTTCCTTTGTTTCGGTATTAACGAACACAAGAATACAACAAGGTCGAACCCTACCTGTGATTATTTCTTCTTGTGGTCTTCTTGAGTTTAAGAAATGAGAGAACAAGAAAGGATTGTTTGTGCTTCATGTAAGATAAATGAAAACAAGTCAGTGAGTAGTATTTTATATGTTTGTGATCTGTGTTATCAATCAAAAACAAAAAAGAGAGGCGCGTATCTTTGTTCTAGGTTAGGATTAGATAAGTGTGAGTGAGCGTGTCTTAAAGAGTTTGAGGCGTATGCGAGTGAAAAGCAGTGAGTGACTGCATTTTATCATATGTGTTAGGGTTTGTGATAGCGTGAATATTTTATATCTAGTGGAATTTAGGTTTACAGATTTGGGCCTAACGAAATTTTGAATACATTTTGGGCTGGATTTTGTCTTTACTAAAAAATAACTGGTATTGGGCTACAAATGATTGTATGCGAAACTTTATTAGATATCTAATAGTGTATTATATTAGATCACGGGTTTTTAATTGCAGATAGATTTTTCAATAGTAATTGATAATTTGGGTTGAGTTTTCGAGTTCATGTTTGATCTTAATTGTGTTGATATTAATTTTTCTAATCATTTTGAAATATCCATTGTTCTAATCATTGTAATGAATCAGAAAAATAGAAGTACAAGATATCAAATCTTTATGTTTGAGGAAAGAAAGACATGAAAGACACTTAGTGGGCAAACAATTACAGAGACAATAAAAGATGAAATGAAAGAGAGTTAGCAACAACAAGTAGTGAGATAATACATTAAGCATAATAAGATGTCAAAGATCCTAAATTCCACCAGGCACATTTCAAATAATGGACAACCAACCTTTTATTTTGAGGATCCAATATCTCTTTGGAGAGGAGTTTGAATCCCTCGAAGATAAGTTTTTTACATAACATGGATTTACTTGAAAACAACTTGACAAAGAGGAATTTCATAACTCCAAGATATACTTAGAATTGATCAAGATACAGTTTGAGAAATTTTTATATCCAACATCTTTAAACTCTGTGGCATATGATAGATTTGTGAAAATAGTTCAAAGAGACCCTCAACATAACATCATAGATCTAGAAAACACGCTTATCAAGTACCTAAATGATATAGAAAAGGGAATTGAGGCAAGAGCACATCATGAAGAAGCGCTGCAGATAAAAGAAAAAGATGTCAAAGAAAGAAGGGAAAAAGAACGATGCGTGATTGAATTTGAGTTGCTAAAACTAGAAACAATGACACGAAAGAGAGAATGCAACAATACAGGGGATTCTAATAAAGAGAAACAATCAAAAGAGAAGTGCTTGATACATTTTAGACTACTTTTTACACTCTTTGAGGACTTCTCCAAAGAAGACTTAACAAATATTTGCTTCTTAAGAGGATTTCAACGAGCATCTTTGTCATTATTTGGAGAAGATGTTGAATATTTCGCACCAAGGTTGTTCTTCAACATGGATAAATTAGAAAGCCATGGTTGTATTCAAGGTGTTCAAGAATCAGTTTCAGCACTTCATCACTCAATAGATCCCTATGGATTCTGATGATCAAAAGACAAATCATTTCTTTACTAAATACACTCTATGTGATGCTCAAATGTTCCAAAATATCTTATCAGTCAAATGGATTATGTTGAGAAGGCCATTGCTGATAGAGGATTGTATAAAAGGAATGGTTAATTTGATTGTCAAGAAAAGCAGTGGGATAACATCAGAAAAGAAGACTAACAACAGTCGATCTAGGAGTGATACGAATGCTGAAGATGGAATGATGAGTAAGGATGTTTTAGAGATTGATAACAATGTTGTCAGAGCTTTTCATGAAAAAAACAACATAACTGAGGCACAAAGTTCAAATAAATAAATGCTTGAAAATGTTTGTTGGGAATTAGAGCCTTCTACAACTTAATGCTGATGGTTCAAGTTTGTGTTGCTGCTGAAGATTAGAGAAAACTGTCTAAGTCATTAGTGCTTCTAGTGTAATAGTTAGTGCTGCCAGTACAAAGTTAGTACTGTCAGTTTATTAGTATTGTTAGTTATATAGTTAGTACTGTTAGTTATAATAGTTAGTACTGCTAAAGTGATATGCATGAGATATATTAGAAATAGATATGCATTGATCACTTAACGCGTTTTGTAAGCCCATTAGGGTTTCCTTGGTGTATAAAAGGAATCCTACATCATAGATCTAGATATCAGTTTTCATCTTAGTATTCATAGTTTGCATAGCAATCATAGTTAGTATTCATAGCTATTTTGTAACTCAAAATAGTATTCAATATATTGAAAGTTTAGTAAAGATCTTGTTTTACTGTTTCATTGTTCTTCTTAGTATTGCAAACTAGATTCCGCATAGTTTGTGATATTCTCAATCTTAGTTTCTACTATAGTTGTCTTGGATCTATCCAATACAACTAAGCTTTAACAAGCTAAGTAAGATCTGTTCAAAAGGGATCAACAAGTGGTATCAGATCTTGTTGAGAAACTTTGAATAAAAAGAATACTACATCTATACAAGATCTCATATTCAAAGAGAAGATGGAGTCACAATCAGAAACTACCCAAACAGTGTATGCACTAAAACTTCCAGTACTCAAAATTAGAGATTATGATATCTGGAGCATGAGAATGGAGAAATATCTTACTCACACTGATTATGCTCTTTGGGAGGTTATTGTGTATGGTGATGCACCTGCTATTGCATCAGCTAGTGCTGGTACTGAAGGTCCCATTTGTTGGGATTCTTGATTTGATGAGATAAAATAAATAAAAGAATGAAACATAAGGACTAAATCTAGCATATCAGAATTCTACAAGCTGGTGTAGAATTATGAAGATTTGGTCAAAGATTTACAAAATAAAGATAAGAAAGTATTTAAATTAGTTTAATTAGTTTCCTTATCATATTGATTTTCTTCCTTTGTAAGTCATGATCTCTCCCTATATAAAGAGATCATAGACGTAGGTTTTAGATATAGCAGAGTCGACTGATGAGAGTTAAATAGTAAAAGGTGTGTGTGTGTACACCATAGTTAGATAGTTAGTTGGTGTAGCCCCAAGATTGTGTTTGGGGAAAGAGGGAAACATATGAATAATAAAACCTTGTTAAACATCATTGTTCTTATTGTTATTATTCTGTTGCATATTGTTAATCTTTGATGTTTATAATCCTAGATGAGATCTAACCCATCTCAAGCTTAAACGATCTTAGAGTCTATTAGATTATTTAGACTTCACAATTGGTATTAGAGCTTGGTGGCTCTCGATCTAGGATCTACAAGGCGTTTCTATGTCGAAGTTATGAAGATATTAAAGGTACAAATTTTTTGTCTTGGTTATCATGTCGAATCCGATGATATTAGGGTTTTTCAGCAACCCTAATTCGATATAATAGGAAGTTTGTTCACAACTGTTGTTGATTGGTTCGTGACAACAAGGAGATTTGGCGTGATAGGTAATCGTGGCTTAAAAGGTTACAACTGCTTAAAGAAGACAGGAAGGAATCTAAATTTTAATGGCAAAAAAACTATTGGCTTTGATAAGACAAAGGTTGAATGTTCCAACCGCCACAAGAGAGGTCACTTTGCTAGAGAATGCAGGGCACCAAGGAATCAGGGGAATAGAAATGGAGATGCTCCAAGAAGGATTGTACCATGAAAACTCCTACAAATGATCTTGTTGTTCAAGATGGGATAGGTGGTTAAGATGGAGCTCAGGCAGAAGACAGGCATCCACAAAACTTTGCTTTAATGGCTTATACATCCTAAGGTTCATCAAGTTCATCAAGTTCAGACTATGAGGTACATACTTGCTCTAAAGATTGCTTAAAATCATATGAAGCTCTTCAAAAACAGTATGATCAACAACGTATAGCTCTTAATAAATCTAATCTAGAAATTATAGGTTATGAAATGGGATTAGAATCATTAGAAGCTAGGATAGTTGTTCATGAAAAGAATGGAGCTGTTTATGAAGAAGACATTGCATTTTTAAAGTATGATGTCCAAGTGAAAGATATTTTTATCAATGACCTTAAAATCAGTTAGAAGAAGCTTTAAAAGAGAAAGATGATTTGAAACTTAAACTCGAAAAGTTTAAAGAATCATCAAACAATCTAACTAAACTGATAAATAGTCAAATAAGTGCTAAAGACAAAGTTGGTCTTGGTTATGATAGTCAAATGATGAAATAAGAGGTTCAATAGTTGTGTTTAATAGTAGAGAAAGTGATGTTGATGATAGGTCCAGTAAATATAGATTCAAACATTGAAAGGTTTCATGCAGTTCCCCACCCATACACTAGGAACTACCTGCCCTCAAACCTGACTTATCCTTTTCTGGGTTAGATGATTCTGTCTAAAGACTAAAGTGAGGTAGAAACTATTAGCATTAAAAATATGTAAGGATAATTTGGAAAAACCTAAAACTGTTAGGCCTAGTGCTCTTATCATTGAAGATTGGGACACTGATAATGATAATGATAGTGTGTTTAGACCTAAACTGATCAGACAAAACCAAAGTTTACTAAAATCAATTTTGTCAAATCTGATGAGAATGTGAAATCTGTTAATAAGAAAAACACACATAGGCAAGCAAAGTACCCTAGGAAAAGTCAAAGTCCTAGGAGTAATAGAAGAAACTGGAATGGAATGATGACTCAAAACAGGATATTGTTTGAGTCTAAATAAAGAAAGCTTGGTTTTGTTTGTGGAGAGTTTTAATCAATAATCAAAGACTGTGAGTATCATGACAAAAAACTGGTAGAAAAAACCTGTGTTGAAAAAAAGAGGAAGGGTTACTGGTCAAAAGGAAATAGACCAGTATGGAACAATGCCTCAAAGGTGAACCACCAAAATAAATTTACTCACCCACATCCTAAAAGGAATTTTGTTCCAACAGCAGTTGTAACAAAGACAGGACAAGTACTAGTTAATACTGCTAAGCAAAGCTCTCCAAAAGCAGCAACATCAATTAGTACTGCCAGACCTGTTAATACTGCTGCCCCTAAATCAAAAGTGAATGATGCATTACCCACAGCATATTCTTATTTTAAAGCAAATTCACCAGTAAAAAGGGCTTTTAACCAAAAATTAGCAGCTAAAACCTATAATCTTAATAAAAAAAGTTTAAACTGCTTATGGTTAACAATATAACTACTCCCTACTGCTAAATGGGACCAAAAGCAATAGTTAGTGTTTTGTGGAAATAGAGAAAATGTTTTAAGTCCCCTCACAACTGGATTTGAAGACCAACAGGAAAAGTTATTGACCATACCTCTAAAGACAGTGGATCATATGTTTAAAAGATTTGACTATGTTGATCTACAAGGCAGACTCAAGTCACAATTGCTTGGTTCCCCAAAGAACAATTCTCTTTTTTTTGAGTGCAGGGTAATCCATTCCACAATATACTTTACAGGATCAAAGGATTTTTGAAAGTGGATGCTCTAGGCATATGACTGGAAACAAGTCCTTTCTTATAGATTATCAAGAGATTGATGGTGGATTTGTTGCATTTGGAGGAAGTCCTAAAGGAGGTGAAATTACTGGAAAATGTAAAATTAGGAATGGGAAATTAGACCTTGAAGATGTATACTTTGTAAAGGAACTTAAGTTTAATCTTTTCTCTGTCTCACAAATGTGTGACAAGAAAAACAGTGTTCTTTTCACTGAGACTGAATGTCTTGTTCTATCTCCTGACTTTAAGCTACTTGATGAAAGTCAAGTCTTGCTTAAAGGTCCCAGACAAAACAACATGTACAGTTTTGATCTAAAGAATATTGTTCCTTTAGAAGGTTTGACTTGTTTATTTGCAAAGGCTACAATATATGAGTCTAATTTATGGCATAGGAGGCTTGGTCATATAAACTTTAAAACTATGAATAAACTTATGAGGGGAAACCTTGTTAGAGGATTACCTTCAAAGCTTTTTGAAAATGACCATACTTGTGTTGCTTGTCAGAAGGGAAAGCAACACAAAGTCTTACCCCCCCCCCCCCCCCACTATTTGATAAAAAACAAGACCAAGCTTGTGAGCTCTATCAGCCAACCCTTATAAATTTTGCATATGGACTTATTTGTGCCAACATCTGTAAGGAGTATTAATCACAAGACATATTGCCTTGTTGTCACTGATGACTATAGTAGGTTTAGTTGGGTTTTCTTTTTGGCCACTAAGAATGAGACTAGTTTTTATAGAATCCTTAAAACTTTTTATTAACAGGCAACTAGAAAACAAATAAATCATAAGGTTAAAATCATCAAATGTGACAATGGAACTGAGTTTAAAAATAATGACATGAATCAGTTCTGTGGGATGAAAGGGATTAAGAGGGAGTTTAGTGTTGCTAGAACTCCATAACAAAATGGAGTTTCTAAAAGAAAGAATATGACACTAATAGAGGCAGCTAGGACTATGCTAGCAGATTTATTTTTACCTACTACATTTTGGGCTGAAGCAGTTAGTATTGCTTGTTATGTTTCAAAATAAGATTTAGTTACCAACCTTAACAACAAGACACCTTATGAACTAATTCATGGTACACCACCCTATATAAAGATTTATGAGACCTTTTGGGTGTCTTGTGACTATTCTTAATACCTTAGATCCCCTATGCAAATTTGATAGGAAGGCTGATGAGGGGTTCTTTGTTAGATACTCTATAAATATCAAAGCTTTTAGATATTTAAACACTAGAACTAGGAAAGTCGAGAGAATCTACACATAAAACCATTTTTTTTCTTGAAAAACAAACCCCAATGTTGCAGGGAGTGGACTAGATTGGCTCTTTGATATTGATTTACTAACAAACCCTATGAATTATGAGCCAGTTACTACAGGGAATCAAACTAATAAGAATGCAGGTATCAAGGATAATGTTGATGCAGTACCTACTCAACAATATATTCTGCTACCATTACTTTATGATAGTCCACAGAGCTAAAAGGATCCAGTTGCTGATGATGCTGGTAAAAAAACTAATGAAGAACCAGCAATGAGGATGAAAGAAATGGTCAAGAGAAAGAAGGAGGAACTTCAAATATAGAAAATGACCAAAATGTGCAATATTTTAGAGCTGAATTAGATAATTTGCTTGTTTAACAGAAGTAAGGTTATGCTAACAGCACTAATAGAGATAGTACTGTTTAGTTCCACTTTGTTAAGTACTGCCTGGAGTCAAAATTTTACTAATGCAGATGCGTTTCCTACTGATCCTCCTCAGCCTGATTTGGAGGATAATGTTATCTTCTAAATACTTGTATCTTAGTGTGCTTATGATGATGAAAGATGTAGGTGCATAGCTGACATAACAACTTAGAAAACTACCAAATGTATAGACCTATTATCCCCACAACCATAAATTTACAAGGATCAATCCTAAGAAACTAGATCATTGAGTACATAAATCAGCTACTCAAACAAGGAGGATGATCAAGATGTCTGAAGAACATGCTATGGTCAGTTACATTAACAAGCAGAGGAGAACAAATCATAAAGATTATCAAAACTACTTATTTTCCTGTTTTCTCTCTCAAATTGAACCCAAAAAGGTGATCCAAGCTTCGACAAATCCAAGCTGGATTAAAGCAATGCAAGAGGAGCTTCTGCAATTTACACTTCCAAAGGTTTGAACTCTGGTGGATCTTCCTAAAGGCAAGAGGGCTATTGGAACTAAGTGGGTGTATAGAAACAAGAAAGATAAGAGAGGAATAGTATTAAGAAACAAGGCAAGACTGGTTGCACAAGGTTACACCCAAGAAGAAGGAATTGATTATGATGAGGTTTTTGCTCATGTTGCTAGAATAGAAGCAATCAGGTTATTTTTTGCCTATGCATCATTTATGGGGTTTATTGTGTACTAGATGGATGTGAAGAGTGCCTTTTTATATGGTACTATTGAAGAGGAGTGTATGTGTCCAACCACCTTGTTTTGAAGATCCATATTCCCAGATAAAAGTTATAAGTAGAAAAAGCTTTATATAGGACTACATCAAGCTCCCTAAAGCCCTGTTATGAGACCTTGTCAACCTACTTATTAGAAAATGGCTTAGAAGAGGGGTCATAAGATAAGCTTTGTTTATCAAGATAGACAAAGTGATATCCCTGTAGTACAGGTTTAATTGTAGCGACATCATCTTTGTGTCTACAAAGAAGTCTTTAATGTGTTGATTTGAAAGTTTGAATGGGCAAAAAAAAAAAAAATAAACCAAAAAAAAGGGAAAAAAAAAAAAATGGTTGTTTTTTTTTGGTTTTTGTTCCCCCAGAAAAAATAAAAAAAAAAATTGAAAGTTTATAAGGGACTCACTTTCTTTTTAAGGTTGCAAGTCATGCAGAGAGATGATGGAATCTTCATCAGCCAAGACAAGTATGTGGCTGATATATTGAAGAAGTTTAATTTTGTCACAATGAAGACAGCAAGCACTCCAATAGAGACTAACAAGGCATTGCTCAAAGATGAAGAAGCTGAGGATGTGGATGTTCACTTATACAAATCAATGATTGGATCATTGATGTATTTGACAGCTTCTAGGCCTGACATAATGTTTGTTGTTTGTGCTTGTGCAAGGTTCAAGTACTCTACTCCTAAAAGTCTCACATCTCAATGCATGAAGTAGGATCTTTAGATACCTGAAAGGTCAACCTAAATTGGGCCTTTGGTATCCTAGGGATTCACCACTTGACTTGGAAGCTTTTTCTGATAGTGATTATGTTGGAGCTAGCCTTGACAGGAAATCCACAACAGAAGGTTGTCAATTCTTATGCAAAGGTTGATTTCAAGCATCGTAAAAAGCAGACTGTTATAACAAGATTCACCCTTAGAATAGCGGATCCGAAGGCATGGTGAATGAAAGAGATGTGTAGCCATTTATTAAGATGAACAAAATGAAGGATATGAGGAAGAATGTAATTGTGCTTAAGAAAAAAGAAAAACACATACTCTCCCACTTTTACAAATGTGAACATCTACCCCTCTATGAAGTATGGAGGGGGTATTTATAGTCCTGACATCGACTAGCTAAACTAACCCGACCGACTATAAATGATAAATGTAATTCCAGATTAGTCACCATATTTTAGGGCTAACAATCTTCCCCCAATATGTGGACTTACGGAATTACCTGTACAATGTTCTATCAGGCACAAATAACAAACACAAATAAAGCCTTCCAATGCTAAAAAGTCTTCTGAGTACTCCTTGTTCTGAAACTTGTACTCCAGCATAGATTTTCTGTGTCTTTACTTGTTACAGGAACCATTGTAAGTAGCAGAGTTGGATTAACGTCCCCCAAATCCCATGCAGCATGTCTTTGAAAAACTTTCTTCATAGACATCTTTTGTCAAGTTTCTGATCAGCTTCCCCCCAAACCACAATCCCTATCTTGAGCAATTTTGAACATTGATGTAGCCTTGAAAACAATCTCTACTTGTCATCAAAGTTGCATAGCAGAATTTTGTAGAAGTCAAACCACACCAACGACCACTGCTTCTTGTCATTAGGGCTTGGTGAATACTCGTTCGGGAGGTGCATGCGAGAAATCAGCAACTGTTCTTCTTACATTTGCAGAATACTTCATAAAACATTCTAAATGAAGTAGTATACACTACTTCCCCCTGGAATTTGACATGGTAACATCAAAGTCAATTTAGTCCTAGATGTACATATTACCCTTAGAACAACGGATCCGAAGGCATGGTGAAATGAAAGAGAGTGATAGCCATTAAATAGAGAAAAAGGAAGATATGAGAAGTTGTGTTGTGCTGTTGAGAGAAAGAGAAAACAACACGACACCACTACTTTACAAATGTGAACTTCTAAAAAGCCTCCTCCATGGAAAGTATGGAGGGGGTAATTTATAGTCCCGACTAGACCGGCAAAACTAACCCAACAAGACCCGACTATAAATGATAAATAATAATTCCGATTAGTCACCATGTTTAGGGCTAATAACAGACTATAGTTGCCAAATCTAACCACTGAAGCGAGACTATGTTGCTGCTGCTAATTGTTGATAAGAACCAAGGTGACTATGGATCCAAAATCAAATGCTATGATTATGGGTTTACTTTAATGAACACCAATATTTACATTGATAATGAAAGCACCATTTGTATTGTGAAGAATCTAGTGTTTCACTCTAAAACCAAGCACATAGAGATAAGGCACCATTTCATCAGAGATTCTTATGAGAAGAAGTTGATTCAGGTGATCAAGATTCACACAGACCAAAATGAGTTGGCATGATCTTCTCATAAAGAGGCTTTGAATAGCAAATTTACTTGTATGGTTGCAAGCAATGGATTACTGTAATCTCTGAAGATGTTTTTGTTGAGCTATGAATGATGAGGTTTAGAAGATTGATATAGTGATGAAATTTGGAGTTAAAAACTGATAGTTTTAAAGTTAATGTTTGATATGCAGGATTTGGTGCTGCCCTAGGGCAAAAGTTAGTACTAGCTAGGCAAAAGTTAGTGCAGGCTAGAGCCAAAGTTAGTACGTTTGGTTACCGTTGAAGTTCGTTAGAGTTACAACTGTTGAGGGAATTTTGGGTCTATAAAAGGATAACTTCGCTTATAGGTTTCCTTTTTACCTATTTAAGCGCATACGATCACCCAATATTCATTAATACTCTTTCGATTTCAAACCCAAATTCAATTTATCACCGACTCCAACAATTAATCCTCAATTAATCATCTATGGCGGATTTAAAGTTTGTTGATCAACACAATATGGTTGCTTGTTTGGAAAGAACAGAGGAGAATGCTGAGTTTCATCAGATAGTAGACTTTCTTACTACTAGCTCTATTCATTATGCCCTAACTGTAAGTCCTACTATCTATGCTTCCTATATTGAACAGTTTTGGAATACTGCAAATTCTCAAACAGTCAATGATGTGAAGCAAATTCATGCCACAGTTGATGGCAAGACAATAGTAATATCAGAATCATCAGTGAGGAGTGATCTTCACTTTAATGATGAGGATGGTATTACTTGTCTAACAAATACTGCTATTTTTGAAAACCTTGCATTGATGGGGTATGAGAGTGATTCTGACAAACTTACTTTTCAAAAAGCTCTTCTTCTCTAACTCTCTTAAGGAAGTACTCAAAACAAACCAAACTTAACACTTGCTAAGTTTAAATCTACTTCTTGGAATGAATTTTCCACTAATATAGCATCTACAGTCATCTGTTTAGCTACTGGTCAAAAGTTTAACTTTTCTAAACTAAATTTTAATGGTATGTTAGGGAACTTGGATACCAATACAAAGAAATTTTTAATGTATCCAAGGTTTTTACAACTCTTTTTAAATAATCAGATTTCTCTTACAGAACCTTTTAATGATACTTATGAAACACATAAACATCCTAAAATGGTTTTCACTAATATGAAAAGAAAAGGCAAAGACTTTTTAGGGAGAGTTACTCCATTGTTTGCATCAATGTTGGCACCACCAGTAGTTAGGGGTGAAGGTTCAGGACAAACCTCTGAACCCCAACCACCATCTATAACTACTCAACCCATAATTAAAGAACAAATCCCTGTTACTGTATTATCATCACCCCAAAATACTCAATCACTAGCAAGCTTACAAAAGGTACAGTTTATTTTTTACTTAGTTTTTACCTCATACTAGTGTGCCTATACCAAATGTAGCAGATGAGGCTGTCTTTGAGGAGAGGGATGACAAAGTAGTGAGGGCTACCACTACTGCTGCTAGCTTAGATGCAGCACAGGCCAGTGGTAACATAACTAAGACCCAATCCACGACAATGTCTAATGATCCTCTTTCTCAGGAAATTAGTTTAGGTGACAGACCCAGGTGCCAAAAAGCCATGGGGGGTGCTATTGCTCAGACTAGGTCTGAGAGGGAATCTAAACATTCCTATGATTCACTTCTCCCAGGAGTTAACACACCCAGAAGTGATGAGGAAAGAAATGAACAACCAGATTTGACAGATTTTGTACCACCAACACCCCATGATTCACCTCTCTTAGGAGGTCACACACTTGGAAGTGATGAGGGTAGATCTAACATAAAATGCATTTGTGATTGACCATATGTAACGAATTTGGACAAACAGGGTTCTTGCCTTGGAACATTCAAAGACTGCTCAAGACTTGGTGATCAATAAGCTGCAAAAGAAGCTAAAAATTGGAAAAGGCAACTAATGGCAAGAATCTTACTCCAGGATAAAGCTCTTCCAGATTTTTGGGGTACCTATAGGAGAAAAGGTTTGGATAAGGAGAATGTATCCAAACAGTGGAGGAAAAGTGACAAGATAAAGCCAATGCATAAAGATATTGACTTTGATGTGCTTGATGATGCAATGGAGAATGTTGAAGATGGTAGTACTGCTGAACAAATTACTACTGCTAGGGATACACTTAATACTGCTAGTATTAATGTTAGTGTTGTTGTACCTTCCACAAGTACTACTGGGGGATATTTTTTGAAGATGATAAGATAACAAATGCTGATACACTTTAGCATTAGGAGTGCAAGACCAAGTACAACCTCAGTAGTGATTCGTAATGTTAAAGAAGAACCAAGGAGAGCAACACCAGTACCAACAGTACAAAGCCAAGACAAAGGTAAAGGCAAGATGGTGGAGCCTAAACCTACTCAAAAGAACCTTAGAAAAGCTCAGATTCAGATGGATGAAGAGCTAGCTCAAAGGTTGTTTGAAGAAGAACAAGCACAGTTTGAGAGAGAGCAAAGGATTGCTAGGGAAAGAGCTACAAAACAAGAGGCCAAAGATGATGCATTGATTGAACAAATGGAAGATGTTCAAGCAAGGATGGATGCTGATGAGTTGCTAGCTGCAAGACTTTAAGAACAAGAAAGAGAACAATTTTCTATTAATGAATAGGCTAGATTCTTGGTGGAAACCATTGCAGCAAGGAAGAAGTTCTTTGTAGCCCAGAGAGCAGCAGAGATTAGAAACAGACCACCAACCAGAACTCAACTCATAAACCAGATGATTACTTATCTGAAACACATGGGCAAGTACACTCACAATCAGCTAAAGAGCAAGAGTTTTGAAGAAATTCAGAAGTTATACAAGAAGGAGCAACAATGGATTAATGATTTTGTTCCTATGAGTGTTACAGAGGATAAATAAAGATATAGAGTAGCAACAAGCAAAAAGTAGTAAGAAAGACCAAGAGTATCAATGATGAAAAAGTGTCAAGAAACAAAACTACAAGATGATGCTGAAAAGGAGGAGCTTAGAGCTTTTTTGGATATAGTTCAAGGGGATGACATTGCTATTGATGTTGAATCCTTGGCTACTAAATATCCAATAGTTGATTGGAAGACACACATGTTTACTTGAAAACATGATGTAATTAATCAAGTAATTCATCAGAGCAGATTAAATTCTAAGAATTACAAAATATTCAGACTAAAATGCTGAAGACTTTAACAAACAAGAATGAGATGGACTAACACAGACTGGTAAAAGAAGGTATAATACAACAAGTCCAGAAGGATAATGACTTTGTAGCATTGGGTAGGATCTGAAGACATTATTTGAGCCTTGTGAGGAAGATGAAGTCTAGAGGAATCAACAAGGTTACAACTTGATAAAGTGGAGATTATTTGACTCATGTGGAGTTCATGTATTGTTGATGGATAATGGAATTGCTATTCACATGATGATAGAAAATAAATATCCTCTTACTTACGAAATGCTTTCAAGGAAATCTAAATACATAGACTAGAATTTTATCATCGAAAGTGAAATGGCAATTTGACCTTACTCAGTATTTTCAAATATCACAACTTAAGAAGTAAAAGAAGTGTATGGATACATCTCCTATTGAGTCAAAATGGTGATAATGAATAAAACTGATGATTAACAAGATGCATATCAAGTTAGGGAGGATTGTTGGGAATTAGAGTCTTCTAGAACGTAATTGATGCGGTTTTAGTTTTGTGCTGCAGATTGAAGATTAGAGGAAACTTTAAGTCATTAGTGCTGCTAGTAGTAAATCGTAAGTACAAATCCAATACAAAGTTAGTACAGTCGTTTTTTAAGTACTGTTAGTTATATAGTTAGTACTGTTAGTTATAATAGTTATTACTGCTAAAGTGATCTTCATGAGATATATTAGGAATAGATATGCATTGATCACTTGACGCGTTTTGTAAGCCCATTAGGGTTTCCTTGGTGTATAAAAGGAACCCTAAGGCATAGATCTAGTAATCAAGTTTTCATATTAGTATTCATAGTTTGCATAGCAATCATAGTTAGTATTCATAGCTATTTTGTAACTCAAAATAGTAGTCAATATATTGAAAGTTTAGCAAGATCTTGTTTTACTGTTTCATTGTTCTTCTTAGTATTGCAAACTAGATTCCGCATAGTTTGTGATATTCTCAATCTTAGTTTCTACTATAGTTGTCTTAGATCTATCCAATACAACTAAGCTTTAACAAGCTAAGTAAGATCTATTCAAAATGGATCAACACAATAAGAACAAGCAATCAAAATCAATGATATCAATGGTGATTTGGTATTGGATTATTGAATTGAGTTGTTACAAGATTAAGAGAGAATTACATATTATAATTTGAGTGAATAAGTACAAATGAAATGGAAATGATGAATTTATACAAGTGAAATGATCATAACGATTTTTCCCGCCAAGAACTGTTGGTTGTTGTGTGTCCCAAATCAGGGTGAACACAATCAATAGCCTAGCTAATTACCAAAGATGGTTACCGGATATCACTTGAAGTCGTGTAATCACTTTCCAAAGAAGATTATTCAACCCTATGCATGGGTATCACGAATACCTCCTTGGTATAAAACCAAGAGTTTGTTCTTATTATAGGCACAGATCAAGAACCCTGCGTTTCTATGTGCTTTTGTTTTGTGCGTGTTTTTCCATGCAATTGTGATCCCTATTTATAAGGGATTTACTCAAAACCTAATTAATGAGAGATTAATGGCCAATTAATCTATTTCATAATTATCCTCCATAATTTAGGAATTAGTGATTACATGACCAAATTAAATATGGTCATTTAATGAAGTCAAATCTGCCCTTTAAATAGGCAAAAAGTTGTTACAAAACATTTAATATAGTCAAACCTGTCACTTAAATGTTTGTAACCACCCATTTTAAATCTAACACTAAAGATCCATGGAAAATCAGTGACTTGATGGGTGTTATTTCCAAGTATGATCCGATTCCCACAATTGCACTAAATTTCTAACAATCCTCCCCAATTTAGTACAATTCCTTTGCATGAAAAATTAAACATTAAACAAAACAAGTGCATAAATGAAAATGCCCTGAGGATTGAATTTCCATCTTAGTAAATTACACGTTCAAATATTAGAGAATCAGAGTGTTCTAAGAATTGAACCCTTCAACTCATTTGAATACCTAAAGATAAAATACACACAAATTTTCAAACACATAAGAAACTCCTGACACTATACAAGCCATGTGTCCATATCCAATTCATAAATGTTGTAAGAGCCAAAGTCCATGCTCCCTGAGGCGAAAAAACCTCAATATTTACATAGGTGGTTCCTCTTTATTCATGCTCCTGCTAAGCACTTTTTTAAAGAAATTAACCATTAAGAAGTTAACAACTTCATCCTCCTTTTGAGCAGGTTCCAAGCACATCCTTGGGATGATATGTAAATACATGTGCTTCAGTCCACTGAATGTTCAACTTTCCATATTGAAATTAGCTGCCAAGTTTTCTCAGCAGGGAGTTGGGTATCCTAACATTCGGCGACTTAGTTGGACTTTAATCCCATCTCTTCAACAGACTTTATAACCAAGTCTCTAGCCAGTCCCTTCGTCAAGTGACCAGCTAAATTTTGTCTAGACCTCACAAACTCTATAGATACCACCCTATTCGTGATAAGCTCACGAATCATGCTACGCCTGACACTAGGTGTCTAGACTTCCCATTATACATTTGGCTATTAGCTTTTACCAATGTAGCAACACTATTACAACGGATAAAAATAGGTGCTATAGGTTTGACCTATAATGGAATCTTAAGGACCAGGTTTTTCTCAACCATTCAGCTTCCTTACCAGCAGTTGCTAGAGCTATAAATTCAGATTCCATTGTTGAACCAGGAATACAAGTTTGTTTCTTAG
>BQNB010117053.1:0-21242 GCA_026074375.1 Tanacetum coccineum
GATTGGGTTATTGGCCCATTCATTTGTTATATATACACATTATTGTAATCAATTATCTTTAAGTTAATAATACATGTTTACAAAAATTACATTTCATGAGTATTATTATTATCACTTCCTTATATACTGCTACTCTGTATTACTTTAACAAGGTTTTCAACCCGCACTCCGCTGCAGAGCGCGGGGTTTTACGTGATACTAATATGCGTTAATACAGAAGATAAGTATAAATTAAAGAAGAACTGTCATAAGTTAAGGTAATATAGTCACAAATGAATTTGCATACAGAAAAAATGTGAATTCGTCTTGGTTATGCACACCATGTCTACTGACTCCATCAATAACTTTCGACACCAATATGATATCCACTTGAACTCTAAGTATCATGAAAAGTACACCTGCAATAGACAACAATAGTATTTGCTGCACTTTTAGTTTCTCAAAAAATAAACATGCTCTTAACTTTGTTCATTTTGGTTTTCTGCATTTCAAAAGTAATGTGGCCAAAGCAGTTGACTGTTAAGCAATTTACAATATATTTTAAGCAATTTACAAAGGTGATAATGCTCAAATCGAGTATGTTTTGGGAGCGTTATTCATACTTTTTTATTAGTTATTTGGTCAGTTACCTATGGTTTTATTACTCGATTATGTCAAAATTTGCTTTCTAGTTTAATTGCAGCCAAATACAGGAAAACAAGAAAAGAAGAGACGAACATGCAGAGATTATCTCAAGTATGAAGAATCCCGTGTTAGGAACAAGAGCGAAAGCATCTCAAAGAAGAAGAAATCTAATTACTCAAGCTTCCAAGACCTGAGATCAAGTTGTAATGAAGATATGGTGAAGTACGAAGACCCATGGCCAAGCACAACTCGAACAAGAGCATTAAACGAAAGATCAAACAAAGTAATCTCACCAGCGACCACTCAGCCGCCCGGCTAGAGAGTCTACCGCCCGACAGAAGGAGTGCCCCCCGACAGGAGGCATTGCCGCCCGACTCTTGGAGCCTACATTTTTCATTTCACTCTAGAAGAAACCTGAATAACCAAGAAGGATCTAGACCCTCTAAACCGACTTTGGACACCCCTTTAGGCCCTGGAACCGACATAAAATTGTAGTATAAATAGGAGACCCCTATGCCTCATTTTAACACACACCTCACTATTCTCCAACCTTAAATCCTAATCCTTATAGCCACTACTCCTCTCCAAAGCCATCTAAGTCCAGGAAAGTCAGGAAGGAGGAAAGATCCCTCTTAGTCACAACTTTGTCATTTCCTAGTTTACATTCCTTTACCCTTTTGCATTACTTTTGTAAGAACTCTCATTATGTTTGTGAATGCATTATTTTCTAAAATTATGTCTTTATTTAATCTGAGTGTCTAGTCTCTTATTGTGCTTGGTTAGATGATGTTTGTGGTATAAAGATTCGATTATGATAGTGTTAGGAACACGAAAGTGTCTGTCACTTCCATAGATAAAAGTCATTAGCTCGTTAAATAATTTTTGGAAACTTACATAGGAAGTTAGACCAAGGCCCATGGATAAGTCCATCAAGCAAAGGCCCATCCGCCCCTTGTAAGTATATAAACACCTCTCCATGCCTTGGAGAGGTGGTTGGTTGGTTGTAATTTCACACATTTCACCTTAATGCATTTTCTTTCCATCACTTTCTCTCTCTAAAATACATCCTTTAACTACATTATGGTTGTCTTAGTCTTGAATTGATAGTTTGCGCTTAACGCTTGTTTTTATCACTTGGAGTCTTGACGAAGGTAAAAAGTTTTAAAAACAATAGATTGGATAACCTTCAATTCTTTTGAAAAACTTGTTAGTCTATGCCACCATCTGATTGAACCGGATTCCCAAACTAAGTCCAACCAAGTACATCTATTTATCATTGAAACGCTTTCATTATTAACCCGCATCTTAGGATTTTTATCATCAAAATCTTTATCAAGTCGAAACACCCAAATCCCCGCGAATGATCCCAGTATTATCCATTCAATATCTTGCTACTACAGACGAGTTCACTTGCTCGTATGTGTTGTTTGAGAATTTGGTATACCGAGTTATAAATTTAAAACTGACCTGTATCGCACGCATAAGTTTTTTGCATGATGCCAGGGATTTAATGTGTTTCACGATTTATATCTCGTGATCTCATTATCCCTAGGTGCCACGTTTTAATTTTTTTTCACAAAACCCTTGGAACCGCCCGGCGCATCTCTCTGCCTCCCGGCGCAGCCCTTTGACGATCTCTCTGCCGCCCGACGCAACACTCTGCCGCCCGACGCAGCAGCCTCTGACAAAAAAAATCATGTCTTCCAATATTTTACATCCTTTTGGGTTTGATCTTATCTGATTTTTTCCCTTGATTGCTAACACGTTCTGCTAGACAAAGTCCAATTATCCTTATCGAACTCCGAACTCGTTATTTATCCACCATGCCTTAAACAAGGGAAGAAAAAGCGATATACGGTTGGTTATACCCATTGAAGAGAGTTTACAAAACCAAATTACCCACCTTAGCTGAGAATCTTTTTGAAGCCGAAGTAGTCTATAATCCATTTCTTGACCTACCTTTCCCAATGGTCGACGACCAACCCATGTGGGGAAACAATAGGACTGTAGCACCCACTCCTGGGGCCGCTATTATCGCAGTTGACCTTGGAGACAACTTCACCGTCAAAGGACACCATCTTTCCATGATCAAAGATCGACAATTTAACCGATGCTCGTGGGCCGATCCGCACAAGCACATCGCCGAATTTGTTAAAATATGTGGAATGTTCTGTTATGGCGACACCAATGCAGATGCCATCAAACTTAAACTTTTTCCATCATCCCTAGCGGGAGAAGCCAAGATTTGGTTCAACGAACTAAGTCCCGGTGTGATAGCCACTTGGGAAGAAATGAGACAAGCTTTCGTAAGCTGATTCTTTCCACCTGCTATGTTTGACCGACTCATGGGAGAAATTCGAGGTTTCACCCAACAACATCACGAATCACTAGTTGACGCTTGGCTACGTATGAAGGATCTACTTCGTAGTTGTCATGGACATGGTTTAGGATGAGGAACCATAATCCAAATCTTTTACCACGGACTAGACGAGCCAACCCAAGCTATCTTAGATGCCAAAGGAATTTTCCTCTACAAAACCCCAAATGAAGCACATCAGTTGCAAGAGGATCGAGTTCTTCTCAAACTCTATTGGTCAAAAGAGAACAAAGCCAAACCCCTTCGTAAAACCGTTGCCTTTGCCAAAAGTAAGGAGAATTCACCATTATTGGAGAAAATGGAAGCCTTAACGACAAGGATTGATTCACAATTCAAAGAGATCAGAGGAGACATGAAAGAGATGAGAGTGGATGCACAAAGTGGAAGACCCCTCCATTATTGGATTTGCGACGATAAACCCTATAGGAGGACCCAGGCTAGGAAGAAGGGCAAACTATGCCATCGGAGGATATCCAGGAGGATATCGATGAAATTATTATGTGTCGACATTCTGACAATGGGCTGTCGATCGTCATTGAAATGCCGAAAACTAACCCATGGTGAGGAAAACTGCAATCCACGTTTACCGAAAAAAGACCAGGACGATACAGAATTCAAGGAAAACCTAAGAGAATTTCGTTATAGCACAACGACTGTGATATTTTGTCAAGTACAAGTTCTACAATCTCACAAAAACCAAAGTCGTAATCATGGACAAAAGAATCATTCAAGTGCGATTCAAGACCTTGAAACAAGTTTGGTGGGATTTCTGATCACCAATCTTCAAGACCCACGGGTACGCTGCCTAGCAATACCCAAACCAATCTAAAACCTTCAACATCAAAAGAAAAACCTTACCGACCACCACCTGCTCGAAATGAGCACGTGAATGCCGTATTCACACGCAGGTAAGACCTATGACCCACCAGCTAACCCAAACACCAAAACTACCATCTTCCTTAATGATAGTGACAACGAGGCAGAAGAAGTCAAAAAAGAGGCAGAACCTCTACCCAAAAAACCAACTCAAACCGATGCACCACCACTCAAAGCCTATAAACCAAAAATTCCATATCCTCAATGCTTGAACAAAGAAAAAATGGAGGCACGATATGCAAGTTTTTGACTTGATCAAAGAGTCCAGGTCAACGTTTACCACCTAGTTGATGTTTTCCTGGCAGGCAGCCTAATTATGGCAAGTTTATGATAAAGATCTTGTAAGCAACAAAGTAATATGAAGCAAATCTCTGTGCCTTCTTAAACATTGAGAATAGGCTCTGTAGTTTCAAAACATGATCCCACCAAAAGCTTGGAACCTTGTAGTTTTCTCTTAATACCTTGCCACACTTATAATCTCATGTTGAAATCTTGCCTTTGTGCTATCTTGTGCAAGTATTAATCTTATGCCATATTCAAATACGCATTGACTTTCTGGAACAACTTTAAGAAACCACAAGGTTGTGTATTCGCCTAGAAAATCATACTTAACAATACCCTATGAGAGTTGCTAAGAATATGCTAGTTCAAGTTGGAAAATTCGTGTTCCCTGTAGATTTCGTTATCCTGCAAATGGAGGAAGATGATAGAGTCCCTCTAATTTTAGGCAGACCATTCTTGCATACCGCCGATGCTATAATACGAGTTAAGAACAAAGAACTCAATTTAGGGATTGGAAAAAGATAAGCTACATTTCACATAGATAATGCTTTGGCAGATCTCACATGAATTACGACACATGCTTCCACATGGATATTATCGACAAAATAACTGAGGATGAACTCGATGCTCTACTCGACGATTCTAAACCATTCCTAAATACATCAGAAAAGATAAGCAAAACCCCACTCGATAAAGAATTCGATAAATTCATGTCAGAGAATGTTCAAGAAGATGAAGTCAAAGACGATTTTGAGGAGTTACCACCAAAAGATGAACTCAGAATCAAGACATCTATCCAAGATCTACCTACCGATCTTGAGATGAAACCTCTTCCAAAACATCTTGAATATGCCTTTCTGGAGGAAAATTCTCTTCTCCTAGTAGTCATATCAGCTTTACTCGAACAGAATGAAAAGGAACGACTTGTTTCAATGCTCAAGAACCATAAAGAAGCATTCGCTTGGAAAACATCAGATATTCTAGGGATTAGCCCTTCCTTTTGCAAATACAAAATCAATTTTGAGGATGATGTCAACCAGTCATTCTAGAGAAACAACGCTCCGACTTAACCCAACATGAAAGAAGTTGTTATAAAAAGAGATTATCAACTTTAGATTGCAGGTATTTCTATACCATAGAAGATAGGCACTATGGGTAATTCTAAGTTGGTGGCATTTGCTTGCCAAAAAAATGGAAGAAATGACCATTGTGACAAATGAAGACAACAAACTCATTCCAACACGAACAGTAACAGGATGACGTGTTTGTATCGACTACCATAGGTTAAACGAAGCCACCCGAAAAGATCATTATCCTTTACCCTTCATGGATCAAATGCTGGAAAGATTAGCCGGGAACAAGTTCTTCTGTTTTCTCGATGGATTTTCTAGATATTTTCAAATCCCCATAGAACCATCCGATCAGGAAAAGACCACTTTCACTTGACCTTATGGAACCTATGCCTACAAGCGTATGCTTTTTGGTCTTTGCAACGCGCCAGCAACTTTTTAAAGGTGCATGATTGCAATTTTTCAGGATATGCTCGAAACCTCCATGGACTGTCCTTCTATGGACGGATTTCTCAGTATTTGTTGATTTATTTCGATTCTGTGCTTTAAATTAATCTAGAGCAGATGTCATATTCGATGTAAAACACCACACTAGTTCTAAACTGGTGTGAAAGTGTCACTTCATGGTAACCGAGGGAATTGTGCTAGGACACAAAGTCTCCAGTAGAGTACTAGAGGTCGATACAGCAAAAATCGATGTGATAGCTAAGTTACCACCACCCACTAACATCAAAGCCATTAGAAGTTTCTTAGGATATGCTGGATTCTACCGCCGATTCATAAAATATTTTTCTAAAATCTCCTGACCCATGACGAAACTTCTCAAAAATACGCACAGTTAGTCTTTATCTTCGATAAGTGTGCCTTACATGGCATTTCTTGACTCTCAAAGAAAAGTTAACGAACGCACCTATTATGGTTTCACCTGATTGGTCGCTACCGTTTGAACTAATATGCGATGTAAGCGATTTTGTCGTAGGAGCCATGCTAGGCCAATGCGAAGAAAAACACTTTCGACCCATCCACTTCGCTAGCAAAACTCTGAATAGCGCACAACAAAACTATACGATGACCGAAAAAGAGTTACTCGCCGTAGTTTTTGCATTCGACAAGTTTCGATCATACCTTGTTCTTTCAAAAATAGTTGTGTTCATGGATCATGCTGTAATAAAATATCTGTTTTCGAAACAAGATGCTAAACCGCGTCTTATATGCTGGATTTTACTGCTTCAAGAGTTCGATATTGAAATCAAGAATAAAAAGGGAGCAGAAAATGTCGCAGCAGATCACTTATCGCGACTTAAGAAACCCGATCTCAAAGAACTCAATGATGAGGAAATAAATGACGAGTTCCCTGATGAGTTTCTCATGAGTATCAAAACCGACAAGGAAGAGAGCCCGTGGTTTGCCGACTTTGCCAACTACCTAGTTGGAGGAATTCTAAGAAAAGGATTAACCTACGCTCAGCGTTGTAAGTTCTTTTCAGAACTTAAGCACTATTTCTGGGACGAACCGTATCTATTTAAAGCATGCCCCGATGGCATGATCAGAAGATGTGTTCACGGTTCGAAAACTCGAAAAATTCTAGATGAATGTCATCATGGACTATGGGGGCATTATGGAACCACGATTACCGCAAAGAAATGTTTTTGATGCTGGATTCTATTGGCCAACAATATTCCAAGAAGCACAGACTTTGGTACAAAACTATGACGCCTACCAATGTTCTGGTAGCATTTCACGAAGAGACGAGATGCCTTTGAACAGCATCCAAGTTAGTGAATTTTTCAACATATGGGGAATTGATTTCATGGGACCTTTTTCGAAATCCCATAAGTTCGAATTACATTTAGTCGACCATTGAACGATAAACGATTCAAAATGGGCAGAAGCCGAAGCTTTACCCACTAACGACGCACGAGTTGTAGTCAATTTCTTAAAAAAGCTTTTCTCTTATTTCAGAATTCTGAAAGCTTTAATTAGCGACAGAGGAACTCACTTTTGTAATCGTCAAATAGAGAAAATTTTGAAAAAGTATGGAGTACATCATCGTATAGCCACAACTTATCATCCATAAACCAGTGGTCAGGTTGAAAATACCAACAGAGCCTTGAAAAGAATCCTCGAAAAGACAGTTAAGGACAATCCGTCTGTTTGGTCGAAAAAATTAGATGGCGCACTGTAGGCATTTCGTACAGCCTACAAAACTTCAATCGGTACCACTCCGTACCGACTTCTTTATGGAAAACGTGCCATTTGCTGTTTGAAATCGAACATCATGCTTACTAGGCCCTGCGAAGTTGCAATCCCGATCTTAAGGTTGTAGGAGAAAAACGATTTCTATAGTTGCATGAGCTCGATGGGTTGAGACTTCAAGCATATGAGAACTCCTGACTCTACAAAGCCCGAACCAAAGCCTATCATGATAAGAAACTCAGAGTTAAAAAAATGAATTTAAGACTAGGAAGAAAAAGTTATCTTGTACAACTCTAAGTACAGATTCAAAGCTCTGAAGCTCAGATCAAAGTGGTATGAAACGTTTATAGTCAAACATGGTTATCCATCCGGATATGTTGAATTGTATGACAAACATGGAGGAAGCTTCATTGTTAACGGACACCGTGTTAAACTCTACCATGATGAGGAGCAGTTAAATGAGCTTACCACAGAAGAAATTCCACATCATGTGTTGAGACGGAGATATGAAAGCTATTCCATTCATGCACCGTTTTCCAGCCAACTACCGTTGAGACCATTCCATGTGGACATCAGAAAAAACGTAATTTACACGTTGTAGGTGGAAAACACCTGTAACGAAGCTAGTTGTACTATTTAGACGAAACTTGGAAAGGAATAGTGATAGAGAATGTTTTTATTGTCTAAAGTGACGGGGCATCTCTTGAAAAGAAATGAAAAAGACCCGAGTACGGCAAGACTCACTTAAATATGAAGCGCTAATTCGAGAGGCAACCCATGTTTTTAAGATAATTGTTTCGCTAAAAAAACTCATCCACACCGAATTATAAAGTTAGTGTGGGGGTGCGGCATTCAAGAATTATGTTGTTTTGATTTCTTTTTGCAGCAATATTGAGCCACTTGACAGACTCAAGGTACTAATAACGCAATTCTAGCCAATGGACACTTGGTTTTTCTCTTATTTCCCTATTTCAGTTTTTGTCCATTTTGCCGCATTGAGGGCAATGCTAAATGTAAGTGTGGGGGGAATAGGGAAAACGAGGTTGTTTTTAAATTTTTGAGCTGACTTAAAAATTGTTTGCCTTGGTAATCTAGTTGTTTTCATAATTAAATCAAGATGTGTCCCAGTAAGAAGTGTATACACATGATAAGAAACCAATCGGAATAACATCAGTTTTTTTTAAGATATGCTTTAATGCCTTGAGCTAACCATCTTGGTTAGTCTAACATTTTTCATGATCCTATTTGTTAGTTATACCGTCCTTTGTTTTTTTTAAAAGAAAAAGAAAAAATGTTACACATAGTTTAGTCCTACCTAAATAACCGAAGCTTACAGGTTAGTTGCTAGCTACGTGGATCGATGGTAGATATGTGGGAAATCCTTATGAATTTTCGAGAGAGTTGCTAGTATGTCGATCAGAGGTTGATCGAATATGATAAAAAAAGAGAAAAGTGAATAAAAAGCCAATGAAGCTATAAATTATGAAGATGAAGAAAAATTGGTGTCGATTAGCCAATGTGCTAAGTCGTGACACAGTAATACGTTTATCTCGAAATTCATATAGGATAATAGTAAGCGATAGCTAGCAGCATGGTGGTTTGTATGCTTCGTTTCTTTTACCAAAACATTCACTTGTACCATTTTCCATTAAAAACATTTTCTTTGATGTATGTGTACACTTGGACTTATCGAGTACTTGTGCTTTATCTCACTTGAGGAAATTATCTTCTAGATTTGCTTGAGGGCAAGCAAAGTTTAAGTGTGGGGGGATTTGATAACGCTCAAATCGAGTATGTTTTGGAGCGTTATTCATACTTTTATATTAGTTATTTGGTTGGTTATCTATGGTTTTATTACTCGATTATGTCAAAATATGCTTTCTAGTGTAATTGCAGCCAAACAGGAAACCAAGAAAAGGAGAGACGAGCATGCGATGATTATGTCAAGTTCGAAGATTCGTGTCAGGATCTAAGTGCGGAAGCATCTCAAATAAGGAATGAAATCTAATAATCAGATTCAAGACCCATGACGATCAAGTTGTATTGAAGATATGGTAAAGTACGAAGACCCACGACCAAGCACAACTCGAACACGAGCCTTAAACGAAAGATCCAACAAAATGATTCCACCAGCGACCACCCAGCCGCGCGGCTGGAGAGTCTGCCGCTCGGCAGAAGTGTGCCGCTCGGCTCTTGAAGCCCACGTTTTTCATATTAATTCTAGAAGAAACCTGGATAAACAAGAAGGATCTAGACCCTCTAAACCGACTTCAGACACCCCTTTTGGCCTTAGAATTGACATGAAATTGTAGTATAAATAGGAGACCCCTATGCATCATTTTAATACACACCTCACTATTATCCAAACTTAAAACCTAGTCCTCATAGTCACTAATCCTCTGCAAAACCATCCTAGTCTAAGAAAGTCAGGAAGAAAGCTCCTAGGGTATGCCTAAGAAGAGGGGGGAAGGGTTTCCTTAAGTCTCAAGGTTGTTCATTTCCTAGTTTACTTCCCTTTAAGCTTTTGCAATACTTTTGTAAGAATCGCTCTTTATGTTTTTGAATGCATATATTTTTTGGATTAGTTTTTGTTTAATATGAGTGGCTTGTCTTTTATGTGTACTGGATTAGATGAAGTTTGTGGTAGAAGATTCGATTATGTTAGTGTGGCATGTTAATCCAATTTCAAGCTAATGTCTTTTAGAATCCATTATGTTCATGATGTATCTAAGGGGCATAGTTTTATTCAAACTGATTGGTTTGTTGAGAATATCATAGGCCGAAAGGATATTGTTAACATCCACTTATCGCCTTTTTTGTTACGTCGGCTACTTTTGTATGAACATTTCTTTATGTGGTTTGGTATAACTAGGAACATAATTATCAATGTCTATGATTTGTGAAACGAACCGCGAATCAAACTCATAGAGGTTGTCTTAGTCTTGAATTGATAGTTTGCGCTTAATGCTTGTTTTTATCACTTGGAGTCTTGACGAAGATAAAAAGTTTTAAAAACAATAGATTGGATAACCTTCAATTCTTTTGATCAACTTGTTAGTCTATGCCACCATCTGATCGAATCGGATTCCCAAACTAAGTCCAACCAAGTACATCTATTTATCATTGAAACGCTTTAACTATTAACCCGCATCTTAGGATTTTTATCATCAAAATATTTATCAAGTCAAAACACCCAAATACCTACGAACGATCCCGGCTTACCATTCAATATCTTGCTACTACGGAAGAGTCCACTTGCTCGTATGTGTTGCTTGAGAATTTGGTTTATTCCGGTTATAAATTTAAACTGGACCGTTGATATCGCACGCATCAAAACATGTAGTAAGCAAAGCATGCATTAGTAATAATAGTCATTTATTACTTAAGTATTATAAAATCATTAAGTTTCGTAAGTTAAAACCGATGGCATGTTTTTCTCACCCCGGAAATCAGTTCTGAAAACCATTAAAAGAGAAAAAAGGTGAGGCTTATGACTACGAGACGCAATAGAGTAGTAAGAGTAAGTACTTGAAGTTAGATCGATAAATGCAGAAGTCAACCAAGAGCGTTGAAACATCAAGTATGCCTAATTATCACGAGGAACGAATGGTGACGCTTAGTATGGTTAAAACACATCTTTACACAATGACAATACGCAAATGATACACAAGGAGAAATCATCGTGATATGGTATTGGATTTCCTATCCCATTTAACCAAGCCGAGATTTATCCAAACATCCCGTTAGGGACTAATCTAAATCTTTTTTTTTTTTTACCTTCATAGTCTTTATTTTCTTTGTGTTGAAATCTATGCTACTTAAGTCCATGGTTCGGGGGAAATGGGAACGAAAATTATATGCATTCGTGGATAATATCGGATGTTACAGGGGAAATAATTAAAGATATAAACTCCTGTAACATTTGCATATTTATCATGAAGAAAGTGAAGAAAAGAGGGTGAAACAAAAAGCCACCCATGTGCTAAAAAATGTAAAGATGGTGCAAAATAAAAAAAAAAAAATAAAGCTAGTAGCCCATTATTGCACCAAGACATCTCAGTAATTATGAAGATTGGAGCTAGTAGCCCATTGTTACACTAAGTCATCCCAATACTCATGAAGAATGGAGCTAGTAGCACATTATTGAAGATCAAATTTTTTGACCTAGACTCTTGGACCCATGGATGGACTGTGGCTAGTTATGACAACCTCAGATTACTTTAGACTATTTGTTTTGTGTTTTTATATTAACAACCATTAAATGTGTATCCCATGTCTATCCTAATCCCTTTATCACCCTTTAAAATGATAATACCCTTGTTGCCTTCGAGAATTATTTAGACCCTAATTCTAAATGGTGCAGATTTGTGTACTTTCCAAGCTTATAATAGAATACATGCTATGACTGTGCAATTGATCGATCACCCCAAAAATGAAACACTTAGACTAATGGAGAGTTGAGTGACTTATTATCCCCTTTTTGTGAGGTGTTTGGCTTTGATGTTTTCTAGCATAAGAGTTTTATAAATTCATTTCTTGAAGTTATTCTCGAGAACTCTTTTTATGAAATGTTCTAACAGGTTCTACTTGAGGGCAAATTAGAAGTCAAATGGGGGGATATCTGATAACATCAAATATTTAATACTTTTTAGTGGCAAAATACCCCTTATATTACTTGCAAATGTTTCACTAACACTTGAAAACGAGATATTTTCTATCATTTTATAGTTTTCAGGTGAAATGCAGAAAAGTGACAAGAAACAAGGCAAAAAGTGCACAAAGTGTAAAATTTGAAGATTGTTACGGCTTAACACCAAAAGTGGTTACACCGTAACATATATTAAGCAAGTACGAAGATCAAGTACAGGATTACGGCGTAACATCATATCTAGTTACGCCGTAAACAAGTATTCAGAAGGAAATTGTAGGATCCCGTAACACTTCATACACTTCCTAAACACAACACAATCGAACCAAGGAACTTGAAAAGAGATAATGATTTAGAGAGAGAAAGAGGAGAGAGAGTTGAGAGAGAAACTAGAGATATTATTTAGAAAATGAGAAGAGATATTTTCTAAGTAAAAAATATCTATATATACCCCTACATATTTAATGTGACACACGGGATATTTAACTAGGACTCGGGCTCGGGTTTTGCTTGGGATTAAACCCTAAACATATACAATATTAGTTTAACTATCGAGCCCGATTCCTATATACTTTCCTATAACAACGTTAACTCATTAAAAGACCGAGACTCGTTACACGTAATGAACCGAACATTCCTGTTCGCTCACTATTTTTGAGGCAAACAATCTCCCCCGAAGTAGTTTCATTGAAGACAACTACTCTTCATGAATAAATTAATTGCTTTGTCGTTTAAGCACATGTGGTCTTGGTCTTCTCTTGTTCTTTGGTGTAGAGTCTTGTTTCCTTCGATAGCTTGCGATCTGACTTTGAGCCTTTGTCTTTGTCTTTATCTTTATTTGCCATCTTGCCGATCTTGTGTCTTTTACCAACATTCTCCATATTATGCCTAATCTTGAAAAGCTTCAAATCAAGTTTCGGAAGTCTTTGTCTTTAAATCATAGCCTTCATGATTGATTGTCTTTTGTATAATGAGCATGAATATGTGGTGATGAACCGACTTTGGTTGATTGGGATACTGTCACCACCGTTTTAACCTGCAGGTTTACGTTAGTGATAATCGAGAAAATTGATTTGAAAATCAATCGACGTATTACTTGTAAAAGCGTTTTTGTAACACATCGGGAGTTTTAATCTTTTATCAAAATTCCATCAAACCGACAATTCCTTTACTGGACAAATAGATATCCAGTTGTCCAAAGAGTTGATTCCATATAGAATCACCTCAAGTCACCTACCAAGAGCTTGTTTGATGCTGGCTCAAGCAGGATTTCCATCTTCATTGTGAATACATTAGTATCACTCGGATGTTCTGGCAAATATCACAATGATATTGCGTAGGACTCTTGATAACAGTTTGTGAACTTGATGATGTTCAACAAGTGTTTGAAATGGAATGTGTCCTAACGAGATTTTTATTGATCTCTTGGCTCTAGACTCGATTAGTGCATTTTGGTTTTAGTACTATCCGAGGCCTGGAGCTTTGCCCACCTATTCAATATCAACGATCTCAGAATGAGATGTCAATAGATAACGTGTGTATCTCCGTGACACAATGATACAAGTATTCTGTGAGAGAAAAAAAAAAATAAAAAAAAAAAACAATAAAAAAACCCAAGGCTGGGGAAGTGTTGAGCAGTTAACAAGCACTGGGTCCTGATGTCGTTTTCAATGTCAGCAATCTCTTGCTGAGTTCTGACAGCATATTAAATTGACCCCGGTTTCTGCCTTAAGTTGTTTGAAGGGCTTCTTTCTTTAGACCCTTTATCCATACATTTCTTTTTCATTCTTCAACGCCTTCAATGCTTACCAAGACGTCATTACTAACACCTTGTTGTGATTGTTCCAGTGTTAGCTCAATCTTAGTCGGCATTATTCCCATATTCATTCATCTCCAATCATACCTAAGGACTGCTATTTCTAACTTTGGATTATCCTTGGGTAGATCCTCCGGTTCTGGTTGGATCATAGGATTGATTCCTAACCTAACCACCTTATGACTTCAGAATCGTCGTGAAATTAAGATGTTGTTGGGTATAAGATCGAACCATAAAACCTTTTCAGCACATTGAGTCAATTAACATATTTTAAATACATTTTCTCCCCTTATTTTAAATAATAAACACTTAGTTTTTGAAATACCTTGTGATTAAAATATGTCTTGAAAATTCCGTGGGAGAAAATATTATCAGCATGAATGGTTTGGAACATTTTGATAATGTTTTGAATACATAAGAATTGTCGATGTTGATGTATCCAAGAACATTAAAACTTTGTTTTTCGAAAAACTCCCCCTCAAAAATAGGACCAATTGAGAAATTGTTGTCTTTTAAAAACATTGTGAGGGATGGAGTGTTGAACACACAATTTTGAAAGATTATGAATTGTCATCGAGAAATTCTTGAAAAATTGTGTTCAACTTTTTGAAAAACCAGATGTTAGAGGACTTCTCTTCTAACCATAAGGGTAAGCGCACTGAAACTACGTTTTCCTTTTTCTTGACTATAAACATTGAATGTCGTGTAAGAACAGCTCAAGCCGAGAAAGTTAATTTTCTCGGTGTGAGAGGAATAAGTTATAAACCATAATTTATTAGAAAGCCGGTTATGATACTGACATTTGCACAAAGCCATTTAGAAAATTAAGAAATGACTGTTTTTGAAACTATTTGCAACCTCGCTCGACTTCATTTTCCACCCGTGTCAATGTTTAATGACGACATTTCAAAGCACGTACATATTATCAAAACATTAAAACGATTCCAAGAGACATGTCGAGGAAGATTCTTTTATGGCAAATTTTCATATTTTTCTGATTTTGATTTATTTACTGTTGTCCTCGAGCATTGCTATTTGATGGTGGAATAGTAATTTCCAACTCTTGGTCGATGTAGCGGTCTTGTTTGCTTAAGGAACAACTTTTGAACCAGCTTTGAATCTTGACTGTTCAATTGCTTGTGGTCTTGAATACTAAGGTCAGAATGAACGGTTTATGATCAAAGTCATTTGGATGAAGAACGAGGCCTGAACTGGATGTGAACATACATCATTGCCATGAAGACCTGAGCTTGATCTGCTGTGATCAAACGTCTTGTGAACATTGAGGAACGGGGCCTGAAGATGTTATTTTCAGCAGACGCCATTTGATGTAGCTCATCTTTTGTGAAACCATTATCTGGCATTGGTTTTCTTAATATCAACAATTTCAGCAAACCACACTCTGAGATTTTCCTGCTTTTCCATTGTATAGTGCATCTGCATTTAGAGGTGAATTTCATGTTGCTTTTGACCATTGGAATGATATCCCTGCACTTAAAACCCAGAGTTTTGGTTTGCATTGGCATGAATATGAGGGATATCGACTATTGAAACATGCGTGGGTTGCAGCTGTCAACCTTGGCCCGTGGCAAGAGTTGAGATAACTTTCCTGTGGGACTCCCACCTAAAATGAACCCTAACTAAAGATTCTACCCGTTGGTTTCCCACATAAGCACAAGATCTAGGATTCATTGTTTTTCTCAGTGACAGTAGAGGTAGTCTTTTTGTTTGAGAACCTATGTCCTGTGGGGATCTGTCTTTCTGGTTTCTTAGATTCACTTGACTTTTCTACAGGCATATATCTCTTTGTTGTCTTATGGGATTTTGCATCCTTATTCTGTGCAGAAGCACGAGGATTTAACTAACCTTGAGAGGAGTTCTAAGGAACGCATTCATCATGATTTTGCACGTAAAAGGCACTTTTTGCATGTAAGACATAGCAAGTCATTGAACTTCAAGAAAGGCTTTTGTTTCCTATTTCTCCTAAGTGAACATCTTTTTTTGAATACCCTACTACTCATTGATAAAAATTTTGGCCTTTTGCCAATTCCTAGGTTTTGGTTTTGCAACATTAGCAGTGTTTGGGATTAATCTAGCAGGATCAATCATACTAGGCTCTTCCATTTACTTTCTTTTCTTTCCTAGAAAGATTGTTCACATTTCTAGCCTTCTCTAGGTAGTAATTATAACCATGTCCCATTTGAGCCTACAAAATTCTTTAGGTGATTAATGACACATGCTTTGGTTTATTCCTAGAGGGGAGGGGCCATGTGCAATCACATGGTGTTTTCGAACTACTTTGTTTTCTAAACTGAGGCAAATTCTGTCGAATGACTCGTTTAAACAAACATGACCGACACATAGTTTTTATTAACCGTTGCTTTTCTTTTTGAAAACTTCTCAATTCAAAGAATTGAAAAAAGGAGGTCGGTTTTCCTAAAACTGATGGTATTTGGATTTGCGATAGCATTTTGGTTTTCGAACAACAGTAGGTTTATTCAAACTGAGTTTTTCCGCAGACTTTCCTATTACATTTCTCAATGAAAGTTTTCTTTAACTCACTTATTGCTAATGGTTCTTGTCTTGCATTTGAGCTTTCAAAATCTTTGTATGTTCATGATATTGTTCACAGTCTTTTCGAAATACATTTGATCTATTTTTCTTTGCAAACTGAGTTGTTTTTCAGTTGTCATTACATTGTTTAAGAAAGTTCAAGAGAAATCGAGTGTTTTTCAAGTTTTAGAAAAACTTTTTAACATATTATTATGTAACTTCCTTTGTAACCAGATTCAGTTGTCTTCGAAAGTGCTTTTGGCAGACATTTCACATTCTTTGACTTTATGAAGATACAAGCATTGTAATTCAGCATAAGCATTTAAATCAGACAGAGAAAAGCAAATATGAACATGTAACATCCTTAGACACACACTCTTCGAGAAGTAGATCATATATGTTTGAAAAATCAGCCTTTTCAGATTCAAGTTCGTCAACCTCTTTTTCAAGGGATTTAACGTACTCATAATCTTCATGCATTTCCGTTTTAAAATTCAATGTCAAATCGAAAACTATCATTTTGTGACTTTATTGAAAGAGGCATTAGTAAGGTTTTTATCAAAAGTTCCATATCATGAGCAGTTGGCACCCGAAAAATAACACTAGTTATGTTTAAAACCAAGTTTGATCAACAATTCCTAATTTGATTGATGTTTAAATGTCATTTCGTTAAAACTTGTCCTACTTTGTACTAATGGATTTTGAAACGGGAAGAGAAGGCAACGTTTTTGCATGTTTGGATTTTTTTCTAACAAACTTTTTCTCCCACATTGTCCTTCCTAACTTCTTTGCGCGTTCCAACTGATAAAGATACTCCAGTGAGGGTCCTTTAAAAATTTCATAAAGACTATTCTGATTAGTGTAATCATAAGATTTTCACGTTGTCTTTATCTAAATTTTTTTTATTTTTTTTTGATCTACTCCCTCCATTACAAGAGTCATGGTCTCTTCCCTATCAGGGGCAAATCTGCGTTTCTTTATTTGAAGGAATCAGACGTATCCCCAAATGGGATCTCATACAAACATGGTTTTTCAGATTGAGCTCTCTTGAGGTACCTAGGATTGGCAAAGGTTAGTCTACCATTATATGTCGCGCATTTGGGTGCTAACATATGAATGGTCTGAATTGACTGATTACGAGTATAAACAATTTCGTTCAAAAACTTTAACTGTTTGTCCATTTCAATCATCTTGTCAATATCTTTTTCTTCCTTAACCTTTAAATCCGAAATGACCTTTGTGTTCTCTTTGAGATAACCTTCCAGTTGTGACCTTGTTAAAAGACTCTTTTTGACTAATTCATCGTGTTTCTGATTGAAGAAAAACTGAAATTTCAATAGGCTTTAGTTTCACAACTCTTGTAATTTCAATGTCTTTTAGAGCTAATAGTCCCTAGAGTTCATTATCGTGTTGAAGAAATTTCCATAATCAATCGTCCGGTCATTAAAGGCTTTGTACTTCTCAAACTCATTCTGTTTGTTCTGAAGTGCAATCAGACAACTATCCAATGATGCGTTTGCTTTCTTTAATTGCTTTAAAACCGTTTTGTTTTCCTCCGTATCAAGAGTCAAATTAGCAATTAAATTAGCAAGCGCAGCACGCTCATCAACACATTCAGCCGCATTTTGATCAACCTGATTATCATTAGTACATATATTTGATGAATCAGGAATGACATTGCTATCATCCTTCTCCAAAACATATGTGTCGTTAATGGATTCAGGTTGCTCAGAATGTCGTCTCACATTGGCAAACACATCATTTTCATCATGGTTTTGTACCTGTTCCAATGGCTGACTAGTAGAACTGGATTCTTCAGGTGAGACCTCCTGAATCTTTGCCATGTAACTGTAATGTGCTTCCAATTTCTGTTTATCAATCTCTTCATCTGATACAATCCCACTGCTTGTTTCATCTCCTGAACTTGTAACCGATGATTGAACCTCTTGAACCTTGCACTGTTGAATCTGCAACTGTCTTTCACTCAACTTTTTCAACGTCATCTTAAGCTCTTGCTCATGACTTGCTCTTTCTATTATACATTGCTCAATGGAGTTCATGTTTTGGATGATTGTTTCCTTGAATGTTTGAGCTGTCATTTTAGTGTAATCTCTGAAGATTTCTTTTACTTCTTGATCTGATGAAAAAGATCTTGAATAAATATCGAGAGGCTTTAACAAGTCAGAGTTAATGAACCTTTCAAACTGTACTTTGATCACACTTAGAGCGGATTTGGAATCCATCTCGTGAAGTGTTTCTGCATTGAGAAGTGTTTCTAAGTTATTCATGTGTTGAGATAACTGAAACGTGAAGGTTCTGAAACTATCACCAAAGAGTCGTGCAAAAGCTTGTTGATACCATATACTCTGATTTTCGAGAAGTTGAGTGGTTGATTTAAGTGCATTTAATTTGTTCAAGGAGTTTTCTTTGAAAATCTTTGCTTGCATCTGCAGTTTCTGTATCTCTGGTTCCTCTAAAACTGAACCCGAAGATGAAGTAACCTTTGTTCCCATTTTATCGTGAATTATGAAGTGTGAAAATTGTTGGATCTTAAGTGGATGAGTTGTGATTGAGGTTGTGGTTGTGTAAGCAATTCACGTTCACGGGATTTTACACGTCTATGATTAAAACCGATAAAAGAATTAACGGGATTTTACAAAATCAATAGAAAACCGTGAATGATTTGATTCGGAATCAGCGGCCAATGATTTAATTGTCTAAAAACAGATAATTTTCTGGCTAGGGTTAAAGCTGTTTGTTTAAATAGGCTCACCAAACTGAAACGGGCCTAAAAATACAGATGGGCCGTGAGCTAGAACAAAAACAAGTCTTCGTCTCGTTTTTCTCTTTGATTTGAGAGGTCACGGGCCTGAAACGGACTTACGGATCAAAAGTTATGGCTGTTTTACTGAAACCCTTTTCTTCACACAAGTTTTTTAGGATTTTTTTTATCCCCAAACACATACCAGTCTAAATCAAAGATAAATAGCTTTCTTTTCTGCTTGTAAGTAAAGTTTGTTCTCTGCTGTCATGTTGTGTATAGTCTCAACTTCTTCTATGTGCAGTACTGGTAGTATGTTTTCTGCTGCTCACTTGCATGCAATGAGTACGTTCGTAGGCTATATGGACTTCAAAAGATGCACTTTCTCAGATATTCACCATTCGTTTTTTGTGTCAATGTATCGTAGAAAACGCGGAATCGCCACTGAGAATATCTTCCTGGTCACAAGCATCGTTGGGGACAATCTTTTTGAAACAGCTGCCAAATTATATTGTTATGCATTTGGCTATCTGTGGTGGATGTGTTAACTGGTGTAGGACATAATGAATGAATTGTTATGAATAGTATGAAGTGTGAAAAGATTTTGTTGGATTCTTAAGTGGGATTTATTGATATGATGTGATTGAAGTTGTGGTTGTGTAAGCAATTCACGTTCACGGATTTTACACGTTATGATTTATGACCGTGAATGATTTAACGGATTTTACAAAATCAAATAGAAACCGTGAATGATTTGATTCGGAATCAGCGGCGAAAAAAATTCTAAATAAATGAAATTATCTATATAAAATCATAGAACACGATGGGGTTTGGCTTCGAAAAATCCTTAACCAGCTAAAGGGTGGTTACAGCGTGATCCGTCTCGTTTTTCTCTTGATTTGAGAGGTCACGGGCCTTAATACGGGACTTTTCAGATCAAAAGTTATGGCTGTTTTACTGAAACCCTTTTCGTCACACAAGTTTTCTTGTTCGGTCCGCGAGATTTTTGTCCTCGTTCGGCTCTATCGAAAATGAACTCGTTTGGTTGAGACAACAAAAAACTCGTTCGGTCCTTTAGATTTGTCGCTCGTTCGGTCCTTGAATATTTTTTTTTCGCTCGTTCGTCCAAATAAAAAAAAAAATTTTGGCTCGTTCCGGTCCAAATACATTTTCGCTGTTCGTACCAAAAATTTTTTTGCTTCGTTCGGTTTCCACATTAATTTTCGCTCGTTCGGTTCAAGAACGTTTAAACTCGTTCTGCTCTATGGAAACAAAACTCGTTTCGGATCCTCGAAAAAATTTTCTCGTTCGGTCCAAAAGAGAATTCACTCGTTCGGTCCTTGAGATTTTTCGCTCGTTCGGTCCTTGAAAATTTTGCTCGTTCGGTCCTTGCGTTTTTGTCACTCGTTCGGTTCTACACGTTTTCACTCGTTCGGTTCTAACGTGTTTCCACTCGTTCGGTTGTTCTTGACAAAAACCAAGAGCGTAAAACCCCTTGACGTTTTTGCCTCAACTGATGCGACAAAAAAAACAACTTTTTGGACCCCAAATTCTAACCAACAACTCGTCCTTGCCTTTCTCTTTGAATATGAGCCGAATCATAACAAAAGAAACAATTATGCCGAATGATGAAACAACCAAGAATGATAAGCTTAAAAAAATTACCACAACAAATCACTAAACCCACCCGAGGCGACTGATACCAATTGTAGGAACCCGATTAATACTTCACTTCATAAATCACAACACGAATCGGAACTAGAAACTAGAAAAGAGATGTTAGGTTTAGAGAGAGAGAGAAATGAGAGAAAAAGAAATTAGATTTTGAAAAAAGATATTTGTGAGAGATTTGATTTCTTTGTGAGAGATTTGATTTCTTAGATATTTGTGATTCCTTAGATATTTTCTTATGAAAATATCTATATATATATCTTTACGACGCGTGGGATATTTAACTAGGACCCAGGCTCGGGTTTTGCTTGGGATTAAACCCGAAACATATACAATATTAGATTATCTATCGAGCCCGATTCCCGATA
>BQNB010117054.1:0-21242 GCA_026074375.1 Tanacetum coccineum
AGAGAATCATTCTAACAAAAATACAGGTCCAAAAGAAGCTAATCATAGTGCAGGTACACAAGATAATATTGATGCGAGAAATTATGAAATGGAAGCTGAATATGCTTAAGACTACTTTGTACTGCCAATATGATCTTCTTATACTTCAACAGTCAAAAGTTCAGAAGCAAAGAATGAAGGTGAAATGTCTAATAAGAATATCGGTTTAAAGATAAATGAGGAGCCAGTAGATCAGAAGGATCAAGCCTTTTTGGAGGAGATTGAAAGGCTTAAAAGACAAGAAAAGGAAGCTTATGATGCAGCTGAAGCTCTTAGAAAGGAGTTTGCCCAAGATACTGAGGATTTGCCTCTTCAAGCAGGTGTTGCGATTCGATCCAAACACGTATATATAAATAATATATAAATAAATATGTAAGGATACTATCAATAATAGTAGATAAGTAAGTATTCCAAGAGGCTTTTAAAAAGATTTTGCTTTTATCCAAAGCAAAACCCTAAAAACCTACCTGGGTCGTTTCCCAACGAGGCGTGCAATGGAAAGTCAAGGGTTGGTTTGACATTTGATGTTTGAATAGAACAAAGATTTGATTGGATTTGATAATTCTAGGGGAAAAATAAGTAAGGCAAATTAAAACGAAAGTTATAAGAGCTAAAACCCTAAAATGATAACGGGAATCCTAAAAAACGCGACTTAAAACCTAAATTATCAAAATTTAATCCTAAAGTGATTATTTAACTTTTTATAAACCCTAAATGACTAAAATGCAAGAACTAAGAAAATTAAACCAAAAAACGAAAGTGTTTAAAGCTTAAAAACATGAAAACGTGAACGGGATTCAATCCCGTTCTTTAAAAAACTAAAATCTACAATTTTAACGCTACGAAAGCAAATCTAATTTTCCTAAGTCCTATTTGATAAAAGAAAATTTAAAAAAAAAGAATTATATTTTTTTGACTTTTATATTTTTTATTATGAATTAAAAACGATTTTAAACTAAATTAAATATTAAAAATACTAAAAGAATTACAAAAAATCTGAAAAAATCACAAAAAGTCTCTTGAACTATGCTAATCCTAGGAAAAATAAGTGGGGTAACACAGCTTATCAAATAAGCTGTTAAATGAGCTAAAACAGCTTATAAGCTTAATGGGCTAAAAGGACCAAACCACTTGGGACTATAACGAAAAAGTCCCAAGGACACAGCGATAGAGTGTGTGTTATAAGGGTTGAGGGTGTTGAGGTCTAGGGTTCGAGCCCTACTCACCTTGGACTTCCACCTTCCCCTTTTTGCTTTTTTTTAAAAACTTTTTTTCACAACTTATAAATAAGCTGTAAACCTAAAACTTTTGTAAAGACACCTTTTTTAAAACAACAAATAAGCACAAAAATAAGCACTTAAAGTTGACAGATTGCTTAAAAATAAGACAACTAAACTGTTTGCTATTTTTAAAACACAATAAGCTACTACAAAGATAAATAAGCTAAAACAGGTAATAAACTATATCTAATAAGCATTAAGGAACATGAATAAGCACAAAAAATAAGCTAAACTAAGCTAAAAAAGACAGATTCACTAAAAGGCTTTAAACTTAATTTTTTTAACTAAAAGTGCCAATAAGCCTAAATAAGCTCTAACCTAAAGTAAATAAGCTAAAACTAACCTAATAAGCAATTTTAAACTTAACTAAAGCAAATCCAATAAGCAAATAATCCCAGAACATCAAATGAGCTTATTTCTTAAAACTAATAACCAAACAACCACAAAGGGACTTTTGAGCTTAATTTTAAGCTCCTTAGTGGATCCTTATGGCTTAGTGGGTTATACCCTTGAATAGCTTATACAATAAGCTATAATAATCATCATTCAAAAAAGAGTTTAAAAATCAAATAAGCTATGAAAAGGGCTTGTGAAAAAGCTGTCTCACTCAGCATATGCTGAGTTTTTCAAATTTTTAAAAGACAAAAGGGGCTTATTGCAGACTCAAAATAAGCAAGTAGAATAAGTTCAAAATTTAAAGTAAGCTAAAACAGATGGAATCTATGCTACAAACTGCTTATGTTTTCAATTTTAACATCTAAAACAAATTTTAACTAAGCTAAATTAAGATTGAAAATTGGCATTTTAAACTTAAAAACTAAAAAGTTACACTTGACAGATTGAGAACTATAACCATAAGACTAAATCATACTTGTCCAACTCTATCACTACTTCATTTAGATCCTAAAACAAGCATAAAAACAGTTCTAAAAGGCCACTAGTAAAAATCTAAACAAATAAGCAATTATCAAACTTAAAATACCACAGATTTAAAGAAAACATGGACTAACCCTTAAAAATGAATTTTATACTTTAAAAACTTTTTGAAACAGCTTAAAACAACTTAAAAAGGCTTGACAAAGTTTGCTTAGTGACCCAAATAGTTTTAAAACCATTTTTGAACCATTTTACCCCTTATGCCAAACACCTCTTTAAGGACAGATTTTGCAATTTTAAACTAAAACATATTTGATTAAGCAATAAAATTGATAAAACAGATTTAGGTTATGATATTAAAACACAAATAAGCAAAAATTATAAAGAAATAAGCACTTAATAAGCAATAAGCTAATGAGTAGTTAGGACTGCTATAAGAGCAGTATTAACCAAAACTAAATTTAAATTGCATCAAAGCTATAAACTAAATGTAACAAGACATTTAACCATTGATTAAGCACATATAAAGCAAAAATAAGCAAAGGGTAAGCCATAAATGGCAGGAAATAAGCATAACAGTAAAAATAAGCTAAAAGAAGAAAAAGAGAGTGTTCCTTATCCCTTGCTCAAAACAGGGATAATTCAACCCTAATAAGCTCTAAAGTCCTACCCAGCTTATAAATAAGCAATTATAAACACCCATAAGCTCTTCCCTTGTAAGCTTATCTTCCAAATAGTTTTTTGAGTGAATTTTTGAACAAGTTCTTAAACAACATAAAACTAGAAAGTTTTCATTGTCTAAGTTGCAAACAGCTTATAAGAGCTTAAAATAAGAGCTTAAAGTATCTTTTGAAACATAAATTAACTTAAAACTTGCAAACAGATTTTAAAACCAAACTTCAAATTTCATTAAACTTTAAAAACATTACAAGGAAAAGAATTACAATATGCTAATTAAAACTAAGATAAGCTATAAAATTAAAAGTCGATGCCCCATATGGGCTTACAAGGTCCTATTTATATAAAAGCTAAGAAGGTTCTAGGTTCTCTTTGATGTGTGCTTTCTTCGTGAGAGGGACTGAGGGTGTGCTTGTTGTGTGAGAGCTTCAAGTCTTTCATCTATGCCAAACAATTTGAGTGGTGCCCAAGTTCAATCATCCTATCCCTTGATTTTTTGTCTTCATTCTTAGACGAATGGAAATTTAGGGGATTACCAAGGTGGATTTAGCCATTTGTAGAGTGGGGTGAGGTAGTAAGAGTGATAGGGTGATGTTTTGGCTGTTTGTTGTAGGGTGCTACAATAGCAAGTGAAGTGGAAAGGATGTAAAGGGTTTTTGGCACCAATTGGTTTTACTGTTAGTTTAATTTGGGGTGCAGGGGAAAGGTTTAGGGAAATGGCAGTATAGGTCCGTTAACATGTATAAGTTTATTACACAGAATGTCCTTTGTGGTGATATAATTTTGAGGACTTGGCAGGTTAAGCCCCTTATTTTATATGGTGTTGTTGCACAGTTAGTCCTTTAAGGACTAACGATAGTTAAGGTGTAAAAGGGTTAGGGCTTAACACTGTTAAGTACATTTTGGGCTTATACTTTTGGATTTAGGCTGGCTAATATAGAAAAGAGATTTTGGGCCCATTTGGTCTTCAATAATGCATTAATGGGCTGACCCGGCCCATTAGATGGGTACAGGTGGGCCCATTTAAGATTTCTTTATTTTCAGCTTCGTCTTTGACTTTGACATTTCAGAGTTGACTTTGTTACTTTGTTGACTTTGGCTTTTCACGCTCTTTACATTCCCGTGCTTGGTTTTGTTGTTTTTGGCTATGTTTTTTGTCCTTTTGTCGGATATCCGCTTCCTGCATAATATAAGTGAAAACATACAAATACAATGTATTTTTGGTTTGTTTTTGGTCATTTAAGTCCGTTTTAATGGAAAATGGTATGTGTAATTAAGCACATACCATGCTGCTAGAGCTACCAGTACTAACACAGTTAATACTGCTAGCACTCTAATTAGTACTGTCAGTCCTTCTGGTGGACTATCCTACACTAATCTAACCAATACTGACCAAGATGATTCTTAAATACCTGCTCTTGAGGATATTTATGACAATCCTAATGATGATATTTTTACTAATGCATCTTATGATGATGAGGGTGCAGTGGCTGACTTTACAAATTTTGAAACCATTATGAATGTTAGTCCTATTCCCACATCAAAGATTCACTCTATTCATCCTTCAACTCAAATTCTTGGAGATCTAAAATCAGCAGTTCAAACAAGGAGAAAGGGAACAAAAGTTCTAGAGCCTATGCTTTTGTAAGTTATATTCAAAAGCAAAGAAGAAATAATCACAAGGATTTCTAGCATTGTTTATTTGCTTGTTTCTTATCTCAAATTGAACCCAAGAAGATATCTGAAGCACTTGAAGATGAAAGTTGGGTTGATGCTATGCAGGAAGAACTGCTGCAATTCAAGATTCAGAAAGTTTGGATTCTTGTAGATTTGCCTTATGGGAAGAAGGCAATTGGGACAAAATGGGTTTACAGAAATAAGAAGGATGAAAGAGGTGTTGTGGTTAGAAATAAGGCAAGGTTGGTTGCCCAGGGATATAGGCAAGAGGAAGGGATAGACTATGATGAGGTTTTTGCTCCTGTGGCTAGGATTGAAGCCATTAGGATCTTTTTGGCCTTTGCTTCTTATATGGGATTCATAGTTTATCAGATGGATGTGAAGAGTGCCTTCTTGTATGGCACAATTGATGAGGAGGTGTATGTGTCTCAACCTCTAGGTTTTGTAGATCCTAAGTTCCCTAAGAAGGTCTACAAGGTTGTGAAAGCTTTATATGGTTTACACCAAGCTCCTAGAGCCTGGTATGCTACTTTATATACTTTCTTGTTAAAGAGTAGATACAAAAGAGGAACTATTGACAAGACTCTTTTTATCAAGAAGGACAAAAATAATATCATGTTAGTACAGGTTTATGTGGATGACATTATTTTTGGTTCTACAAAGAGGTCTTGGTGTGATGAATTTAAGGCATTGATGAAGAGTAGATTTGAAATGAGTTCTATGGGAGAGCTCACCTTCTTTCTTGGATTACAAGTTAAACAAAAAGAAGACGGTATTTTTATAAGTCAGGATAAGTATGTTGCAGAGATCTTGAAGAAATTTGATTTTGTTAGTGTGAAGACTGCCAGTACTCCTATTGAGACCTAGAAGTCTTTAACCAAGGATGAAGAAGCTGCTGATGTGAATGTACATCTTTATAGATCCATGATTGGCTCTTTAATGTACTTGACTGCTTCTAGGCCTGATATTATGTTTGCAGTCTGTGCTTGTTCTAGGTTTCAGGTAACTCTAAAGACCTCCCATCTTAATGCTATAAAGAGAATCTTTAGGTACCTAAAGGGTAAACCCAAACTGGGCCTTTGATATCCTAGAGTGTCATCATTTGACCTAGAAGCCTACTTAAATAGTGACTATGCTAGAGCAAATCTTGACAGGAAATCCACAACAGGAGGTTGTCAATTTCTTGGCAGAAGACTCATATCATGGTAGTGCAAGAAGCAGACAATTGTGGCTACTTCTATTATATAGGCAGAGTATGTTGCTACTACTAACTGTTGTGGGCAAGTATTATGGATTCAAAATCAAATGTTAGACTATGGGCTCAATTTTATGAACACAAAGATCTACATTGATAATGAGAGTACTATATGCATTATAAAGAATCCATTATTTCACTCCAAAACAAAGCATATTAAGATTAGGCACCACTTCATTAGGGATGCTTATGAGAAGAAACTTATCCAGGTGCTAAAGATTCACACTGATGACAATGTAACTGATCTTTTAACCAAAGCTTTTGATGTTAGAGGTTAATGTCTTGATTGTTAAACATTGGAAATGATACTCTATATATGCATTGTTAGGGGAGGGCAAGTGCAGGTTACGTGTTGATATAGTTTATGAAATGAACTTAGTTAGCAGATGGATTCTAGTTGATTAGATGATTATTTGGAGTTCATTATTTCCTTTGGAATAAAGATTGAGGGCTTCATATGGTGCTGAGTTAGTTAGTGCTGCCAATTTAGTTAATACTGCCAGGCCAACACTTAGTGCTGCCCGGCTTGGTTAGTGCTACTTAAAAGCACTTAACTATGGTGCTGATGTTTAGATTGGGTCAAAGATGCAGTTTGGATTAGATTTGAGGGTACTACATGGAAACTGACAAGTTATTACTGCCAGGCAAAGTTCGTGCTGCCAGGCATAAAAGTTGGTGCTGCCAGGAAAAAGTTTGTATTGCTTGTTACCGTTACTACTATTGGTGAGCATACCTGATTTTCATTAATTAATTATAACTGTTAAGATATTTCCGCCAACAACTTGCTTATAGGGGTCTATGACTTGAAAAATTTTAATCTTTTCTTCTATAATACTCTTTCTTTAAGATAAAGATTCAAGTTTATTCGGTCGGTCATCTCAAACCCTAAAGCACATCTTTATAAAATCTCAGTTAACTCTTCCAAACCCTTAAATTCTCACAATCAAACATATCCCACACCTTATTCACCCTTTTTCAATATATCTATGGCTGATTTGGAATTTGTCGATCAACATAACATGGTCACGTGTTTGGAGAAGACAACAAGAAATTCATAATTTCTTGAGATAGTAGACTTTCTTACATCAAGTTTGATACGTCATGCTCTCACTGTAAGTCCTACTATCTATATTTCTTATATTAAACAGTTTTGGAACACTGCTAGTTCCTAAACAGTCAATGATGAGAAGTAAATCCATGCTACTATTGATAGCAAAGCAGTAGTAGTAATAGAAGCATCAATCAGAAGTTCTCTTCTCCTTAATGATGTTGATGGTACTACTTGCCTAACAAATGAATCCATTTTTCAAAACCTTGCATTGATGGGATATGAGGGTAAACTTAACAAATTAACTTTTCAAAAAGCCCTCTTTTCTCCTTAATAGAAGTACCTGATACATACCATCCTTTATTGCCTAAGTTCAAAATCTACAAGCTGGAATGAGTTTTCAACAAAAATTGTTTCAACTGTTATATGTTTGCAACAAATCAAAAGTTTAATTTTTCTAAACTTATTTTTGATGGTATGTTGAGGAACTTGGATACTTCTAAAAAGAAATTTCTTATGTATCCAAGATTTTTAATGGTGTTCTTGAATAATCAAATTAAGCTTGGTGAACCTTTTAATGATATTTATGTTACACCAACTCACACTCAAAAGGTTTTCTCAAACATGTCCTGGAAAGGTGTAAAGTTTTTAGGAAAAGTAACTCCACTCTTTGATTCCATGTTGGTTCCACACCAAGCACCTAAGGGTGAAGGTTCAGAACAACCCACTAAACCCCAACCAACACCCTCTCCTACTCAACCTAGTACAGGAGACCAACCTTCTAAGACTTACTCATCATCTAGCCATGACACTACCTAAGACTCTAGGGACTTTTTAGAGGGTACTAATGGGAGTGCAGGGGATCAGGTTCAGCCATCCCATGATAGTCCTTTTTCAAGTGGTCCTACATTTGATAGAGCTGAGGGTGGCATGACCCTAGAAGAGTTATCTATTCATTGCACTAACTTGTCAAATAGGGTTCTTGCTTTAGAAGCTTCCAAGGATGCTCAGGCTGCTGAAATTATCAAATTAAAGACAGGAATCAAGAAGCTAAAGAAGAAGAGTCACCCAGTCATCTCACACCATATGACATGGTTAAGGAGTATGTCTAGGTTATCTATGAAGAGAAAATTGGGAAGGAAGGAGTCTGTATCCAAACAGGGGAGGAAAAATGCCAAACCTAAACCTGAACCAACTTTGGATGCCTTTAATGATCTTGATGCTGATGGTAGGGATTACATGGAAACAAAGGATGTTGTAAAAGAAGGGAGGCAAAGTAATGAAACTGGGGAGTTTAACAAGGGCAGTGGTGAAAAAGGAGGAAGTACTGAAGGACAAGTTAATACTGCTGTACCTAAAACAGTTAATACTGATAGGCCAAATGTTGATGCTGCTAGGCAAGAAGATAGTGTTGTTGAGCCTAGAACTACTCCTGCAACAATAAGTATATTTGATGATGAAGATATCACCATATCTCAAACTTTGATTAAGATGAAAGAAGAGAAAGCTAAGGAAAAAGGAGTGTTAATTAAAGATGTTAAAGATTCTTCAAGACCTGCAAGATCAACCTTAACCCTGAAGCCACTTCTAACAATTGATCCTAAAGACAAAGGCAAAAGTGTCTTAGAAGAACCTGAGCCTGCAAAGAAGATGACTAGAAGTGATTTTGATGCTGCTCAAATTGCAAGAGATGCAGAAATTGCCAGATAATTATAAGTAGACTTGAAAGCAGAGGTGGAAAGGGAAAGACAAAGGGAAGAAGAAGCATCTAAGGCTGCTATACCTGAGATGTATTATGAAGTTCAAGCAGGGATTGATGCTGATGCATTGTTTGCAGCCAACTTCAACAGGAAGAAAGAGAGGAGTATACAATTGAAGAGAGAAAAATTCTTGGCTGAAACAATTGTTGCTCAAAGAAAATTTAGAGTTGCACAAAGATCTGCTAAGATTAGAAGTAGACCACCAACTAAATCCCAATTAAGAAATTTAATGATGACATATCTGAAGAACATGGGTGGTTACAAACACTCTCAGCTGAAAGCAAAGTCATTTGAAGAAATCAAAGGTATGTATGAAAGACAGAAGAAGTCTGTTCAAGATTTTGTTCCTATTGGTTCTGCTAAAGAAGAAGAATTGATAAAGAAGATGAATGAGAAGGCAACTGTGAAGATACTTCAAATAAGGAGAAGGTTCTTGAAGAACCTGACAGTACTAAAGTTGAAGTTAAGCAAGAAGGACATGAAGATAGTACCAGAAAAAGACCAGGCAAAAGACTTAATGAAAGTAAAAGAAGTTAAAGGCAAAGACAGACTTTAATCTTGAAGCGGTAGAACAACTAAAAGCTTTTCTTATGATAGTTCCTGATGAAGAAGGAATAATAGATTATGAAGTCCTGGAGAAGAGGTTTCCAATTATTAACTAGGAATCAAAATTCTATGAGTTTGATAGACATGGAACAGAGTGCATCTACTATAGAATCTTTAGATCTGATGGAAGTTCTAGGTGGATTAAAACCTTTTCTGAAATGGTAACAAGGTTTGATGGGCTAGATCTTGAGGAGTTATATAATCTGGTGATGAAGAGATTTGAAACAACTACTCTAGAAGGTGTTGATCTAGTTCTTTGGGGAGATTTAAGGACCATGTTTAATGCAAATGCAGAAGATGAACTCTGGCAGAATCAAGAAAGATGGAATCTTAAAAGCTAGGATTTATATGAAAATTGTGGTGTTCATATCTTGATACTGGAAGATGGTAATAAGATTCATATGCTTGCAGAAAGGAAGTATCCACTCACAAAAGAAACACTTGAAAGAATACTTTTTTTAAGGTTAGTAGTTGGGACTGCAAGTGAAGATGCTTATACTCTACTTAGATTCATTCAAAAGCAGATTGATGAGCATGGAAGCCATGATGGAGGAGAGAATGATCTTTAAGTGTTGGTTTTATCACCACACAACAAATGGTCGTCAGTTCACCATGTCTAACAGACATCAAGAACTGGCTAGTCCAAAGCAAACGGCTTCTGGTAAAGACTTCTCAAATCCGTTAATAGCTTATAGTTTGCTAAAAACTATATGGTTCTCAACTCACCATGCTTCACAGTTAAGAGTTAGCTAGTCCAAAGAAAACGGCTCTTGGTAAAGACGTTTTAAATCCATTGATAGTTGATAGTTTACTCAAAACTATATAGTTATCAATGCACCATGTTATTACAATGAAGCATTGGCTATTCTAGAGCAAATGGCTATTGGTAAAGAAACATCAAATCTGTTTATGGCTTGTAGTTCGCCAAAAACTACAAAGCCAACTTAGTTGGTGTTGTTGTGTAGCTATGTTGCAAGATTGTTGAGATGCTGTAATGAGAAGTTAAAGAATTTCAAGATTTCTAAGAGCTCAAGTTCATCAAAGAAAGGATTAAAGAATAGAAGTGTGTTTGAATACATCCTCCTAACGTTCAAGAAGCTTATACTAAAGAAACATAAAGGTTATCAAGTGAACAATCATGTTTAGGGGAGGACTGTTAGGATTCAGAAGTCTCTACAACTTATTGCTGCTAGTTGTAGTTAGTACTGTTAGTGAAGACTTAGTGCTGCTGATAAAGATTGTTGAAAATAGACTACGTATTTAGTACTGCTAGTTATAATAGTTAGTACTGTTAGTACATTGTTAGTACTACCAGTATAGTTAGTGCTGTTAGTAGTAAGTTAGTACTGCTAGCATATGAAGTTAGTACTGCTTATGTGATATGCATGAGATATATTAGGAATAGATATGCATGATCACATAACGCGTTTTGTAAGTCCATTAGGGTTTCCTTGGTGTATAAAAGGAACCCTATGACATTAGTTTGAAATAAGTTTTCATATACAAGTTTCACCAAGATATATAGTTAGTAATCTGTAATCTAGAAGATTAATAGAAATCAAAGTTTTGTTTCATTTATTGTTCTTCTTAGCAATATAAGTTAGTTTCCACATAACTTATATTGTTCATAGTCATTGTTTCTCTTGTAGTTAGTTTGGATCTATCCAGATTGGCTACCACCCTTAACAGGCTAGAAAGATCTAATCAGATTGGGATCAACACATACGCTATCACTGTCTCTCTTTGCATCAAAACGGCTCCATAACCCTTAAGAGATGCATCACAATACACCATGAAATCTTTTGTTCCTTCGGGCAACGCTAAGATCGGTGCACTACATAACTTCTGCTTCAATGTTTGAAAAGCTTCTTCTTCTTCTTTTCCCCACTCGTATTTCTTATTTTTTCTGAGACAACTTAGTCAGTGGCATAGAAATCAAAGAAAATCCTTCAATAAACCTCTGATAATACCCAGCCAATCCAAGAAATTGCCTCACATCCATTGGCGTCGTTGGTGCAGCCCAACTCTTAATGGCTTCGATCTTGGCAGGATCAACATGAACACCACTACGATCAATCACATGACCTAGAAATTGTACCTAATCTAGCCAAAAATCACACTTCAAAAACTTGGCGTACAATATCTCTTTCTTCGGCAGCTTTAAAATAATCTTTAAATTCTTTCCATGCTATTCTTCGTCCTTGGAATAAATCAAAATATCATCGATGAACACTATAATGAACTTATCAAGATATGGCTTGCATACTCGATTCATCAAGTCCATAAACACAGCAGTCGCATTAGTCAATCCGAATGGCATTACTTGGAACTCAAAGTGACCATACCTAGTTCTAAATGCAGTAATCGAAATGTCTTCCTCTTTAATGTGTAACTAGTGATATCCTGATCGTAGATCGATCTTAGAATATATGTTCGAACCTTGCAGCTAATCAAATAAATCATCTATTCTCATAATCGGATAACAATTCTTGATAGTCAACTTGTTCAACTCGCGATAATCTATACATATCCTGAAAGATCCATATTTCTTTTTCATAAACAACACCGGTGCTCCCCACGGTGATGAACTCGAATGAATAAATCCTTTCTCCAACAGCTCTTGTAATTGTACTGACAACTCTTTCATCTTAAACGGTGCCAATCTATACAGTGCACACGCAACAGGTGCGGCCCCCAGTACTAGATCAATTTGAAACTCTATTTGCCTCGGTGGTGGTAGTCCTAGCAGCTCCTCAGGAAACATCTCAGGAAAGTCATGAATTACAGGCACGTCTTCCATTTGTTTCTCCTTCAATTTCTTCTTCGTAACGTGTGCCAAAAACAAATGACAACCTTGCTCGACATACTTACGGGCCTTTATACACAAAATAATCTTTAATCGAGATCTACCTTTGTCGCCTTCAACTATCAACGTTTTATTCCAATATGGTATACGAACAACTTTCTTACCACAGACGATAACGGCATCGTTCTTGATAAGCCAATCCATACTGATGATGACGTCAAACGTACCAAGCTCAATCGGCATAAGATCGATTTCAAAAATATGGTTCTCTAAACTCAAAGTGAAACCTTTCAAAACAGTGTTCATACTAACTACCCTTCCGTCAGCTAACTCTACTTCATAACTATCCTCTATTTTAATCGGTTTGATATCGAGCAATGAACTAAATCTAGTGTTCACAAAACTCCTATCGAAACCCGAATCAAATAAAACAGAAGCATACTGGTTATTTAGCAGAAACGTACCAGTAACCACATTCAGACCTTTCGGCTCAGCGTCCTTAATAGCGTAAGCTCGACCATGAACTTCTCCAACTTCTTCTTGCTTTACCTTCTTTGGACATCGGTTCCTAGTATGACCTTGCTCACCACAATCATAACAAGTCCAAATAGACTGAGCGTTAGCACCCGTAGCAACAATCTTCTCCCTATAATACCTTGCCTTATGTCCAACCTTTCCACACTTATGACATTTGATCGTACACTGACCAACATGGTGAGTAAAACAACATTCACACAAAGGAAGCTTTCCATCAGTAGGACCGGTAACCATGGCTCGCTCATTTCCTTGCTTTTGGTTATTCTGCAAAGTCTGATGAGAGTTATCCTTTTGATTGCCCTTACCACTACTATTTCCACCTTCCTTCCAAAATTCTTTCATTTCTAGCTTGCAACTTTTGCTTTATCAACTTATGAGCCATACGTACGGCTTCGTTTAAATCAGCAGGCTTAGACGATGTCACTTCATCTTTAATGTTATTCATTAAATCTCAAATATAAGCATCAACCTTCACTCTTTCAGGCTCAACCATTCTCGAACACATCAATGCAAGCTCGTTGAACCTCTGAGTATAAGCAACAATGTCATACTCCTTAACCTTTAAGTTTTACAACTCGTGCTCCATACGTTGTATCTCTTCTATCAGACAAAACTCAGCAGTCATCAGTTGCTTCATCTCAGTCCAAGGCATTTGGTTCACAGTCTCTAAACCTATGGTTGCAACTTTAGTTTTCCACCAAGTTAAAGCTGGTCCTTCTAATATAGCAGCAGCAAACTTTACCTTCTTACCCTCGGCACTTTCATTGATCTCGAAAACACTCTCAATTTTCTCGAACCACCTATGCAATTCAACATCTCCTTCAATCCCACGAAAGGCAGCAATATTGCACTTCATAAACCCAGCAAAAGTGCACTTACAAACAACAGGTGCAGTGTCTCAACCTCTAACTGGCCCAGATCCACTAGCATCATTCCTAACATTCGCTTGCCTTGCTCGCTCAGCAGCAATAGCGGCATCAACACTTTCCTTGATCATTCGGTGAATAGCAGCTTGAGTCATAGGTGCAGACTTTGGAGGCATGATTCTGTCACGTCACATAGAAAACAATCTGGTAAGCATTCATAACATGATACTCTCATAACATGATATAATGGCAAATCAACCACAACAACAGTCACACAACATCAAGTAGTAATCAAAAGATAGTCGATATCATTTTTTCATCATAAAGAGTTAACACATAGTTGACATTGTTTTCATAAAAAGATACAAATCGTAACAAAACCAATAGTACTAGTTCTTCCCAAACAGAGGACTCGTTTAGGTGAATACTCAACTAGAAGAAACTACAATTGAAACTAAACTACTACACATCAGGAGGAGATCCTCGTGGCTCAGACAAAAGAAAAAGCGGACTCTCTCATTCTTTAATCGAAACATCAATAAGCTTCATCTTCCGTCACATTCTTCAAAACATAAATCCCTGAGAATCATCTCTTAATAGAACTCATGAGCTCGAACCCTAGTCCAATAGAGATCTCTCTCGACTCGTTCATTCTGCATACGAAGGAATGTGTTGCTCAACCTTGCTTCTTTAAATTCCTTCTTCAGTTTCTTACACTTAGTTTTTTCTTCAACATTCTCAAGCTTCTCAACCAACTTTTCCATTGCTGCAGTTCCTTGTTCCATACTAGAATGCACTTCATTACCCAAATCCAAAATTAACTTACCATAAAACCTATCCTTTACCTCTCCTTTCTTCTTGACCAATGTATGCGTCATCTCGTGACTACACAATCGTCTTGAAAAATTAACCATTCGACCAAAAAGAGAGTCAATATCCCGTCTCATGAAGCCAGGTAGCAATCTATCACCATCCTCTCGAGGAATAACGGTAGTAGATGATTCACCTACCTCATAGACACTAACAGGAATAGTCTCATCCTCATGCTCAATTGGATTCTCAACCTCAATCTCATTATCAGGTTCAGACTCAGAAGCAGGCGGCGGAGGATTAAGAGGATCCACCTCTTCGTAAGGATATGTCAACTCTGGCTCATTCTCATCTTCCTCAATTTCGATCTCCGTATCATCTTCATCTTCTTAAGGATCTTCTTCTTCCTTAAATTCTTCTTCTTTCGGGTCCTCGTCTTCATCTTCCCACTTGGGGGTTTTGTGTTACAGGTTTCGGAACAACAAGCATTCAACTGTTTATTCGGCTCAACAACGGGTACATCATGATCATGATCAGGAGGAATCACATTCACTATGATAATCTAGAAAATATCATATAATACTTACTTAATAGCGTATCACTTCTTATTATTATCGAAACACTATTATTAAAATAACAGTTCGTATAAAAGCGTAACAAACAAAAATTTACAATTTGTGACATTCTCGATCCGCATATATCTTAGTTATATTTCAAACATACATAATGGTAGTTATCATATAATCACATGACATTTTATGCATACAACACATGCACAAATGCACTAATACATAATACTTTATGCATCCAACACATGCATAAATATCTATACTTAACCAATCATACATATAATACATACATAAATATACTTACAAGTAACAATTAATAAATATACCTTACATGTAACCAATGGCAACGAGGAGTATCGGCGTGCGTGTAGAAGCGTCATAGTTTAGGTTTTTCAAAAGACTCGACCTAGTTCCTTACAATCTTAGACTCTTGACATTACTTTGATATCTAAAATGACTACAATCCGAGTTTTGAAAACAACCTAGTTCTCTACAACCGAAGCTTTTGATACCAATCTGTAACACCCGCCCCAAGGGGCATCGGATTACGCAGCGGAAATTAGGAATTTGGTGTCACTAAATAGCATATGTCACCACGATAATAGAAAGCGACTCAAATAAGACGTTTACCAAACATGTGTTCCATAATTATTCAGAGTTAAAAGTGCGATTAGGTCCCACAAAATCATAACCAACGTCTATTACAACCCATGAAAAACATATTGTTTTCAAATAAAAGACATTGTTTTAGACACAACATAAGATATTGTTTTTGAAAGACTGGAACACAGAAGAAGTCTTTCCATAAAATCCATCACCATACGCACGACACCTCCACGCCATCGTTGCCTTCAGCCTTGGTTACCTGGGATAAAACATGTTTAAAATATCAACAACAAAGTTGAGTAAAATTCATAGAGTTTAAATTAATCAATAAGCAAAAACCTTTGAACACATTATTAGGTTCGTCCTCGGGGTAAAACATCGCAACAAATGCAATGTAAGCAACTTCTTTTCTTCACGCAATAACTTCAATGATGCCGAACGTTAACCAAACTATTGGTAGTTTCCATATGCAAAAAGTGCCCTAAACAGGTATTATTGTCCTCATATATACCTACTAATTTCTAATATACAAAAAATGTTCGTTTGACAGGGTGGCACAAGAGGATTTTAACCCGTGAACAGAGTTTGTACAAACCTAATATATCTATTTAATGCATAGCGTTTACCTCACAACAAGGCTAATAAAAGGGTTTCATGAAAAAAATGGACTTCGTCCAATAGCGAACTTATGCGGAAAACAATCTCATAATCAGGGTCAGCATACCATAAAATCATATGGTACGGATTTATAAACAAACATGTATCCCCCATCGGCGAAATTTAAAACATTTAAAAGAATTTAATGCGAGCTTGAACACACCTAAGCAAATGTCCAAATCAATCATATCAATCAATAGCGCAATAAACTTCACGTCCTCAACCTGTGTACCTAGATGAGTCATATATTAGCGCACGTGACTAAAAGTATAACCTAACATATGATTGCAAACAAACATATAAAATTATATATATATATAAATATATAGTATAAATATAATAAAAATAGTATATATAAATATATATATATATAATATATATATATAAATATAATAAATAAAAATGCAACCATACTTATCAACAATCATATACTAGAATCTCTAAGTGCGACGCAAAACATTTCGCTTAGACTTACTTAACAATATCACAACGTTTTCAATAAAGTTTTCATTTTTAGAAAGCTTGCGGAAAGTAAAGAGTAATAATAACCCCAAACTTAAGCATTTCATCTAGTTTTAACTAATATTATGAATCCTATTGCTTGTTAAAACTAATATTCAAAAGTATAAAAAACGCAAGTTTGACTTTCAAAAGTCAAACTATGTACAATGTAGACGAAGTGACTTTAGCGCCAAACACTGGACTAACGCCTCTCTCGCTTATAGCTTGTAGAGGTCCTTTCGAATGCTATCGAAATAGAGAGATCACGATAGTGCTAGGTGTTCTTACCGCTTGTGGAGGGCCACGCGACTTATCTCGTCGCGCAACCGAGGACCTTCTGAACATACTCCTTTATCATATTGATCCGCACACAACACTAGGCAAAGCCTAGACACACGTCTGGATTATCTTCAACATAACATCGCAACGTTGAACATAATCAACAGATTTCTTTCACATGCCACTACACAATATTAACACATGTCTGTTAAAGGGAGTTAATAATTCGCCGGAGAGACAGATGAGCAGAAGATATCAATTACGATGCTTCGCGTGAGACAGTGTATGACTGACACACGCCACACAAATCATCTCGCAGCGCACGAGAGACTCAAAACATCCTACGCGACGCACTGTCACAGCGCTACTAGACTAGGGTGTGTGGCTGAAACTATAACGGTCAATGACATCACACTTTGTAGACAGAGACTTGAGAAATGAGAAACAAAATCATAAACATGATGGGGTCTTCTGTGCACAATTAGTGGTATCTCATGCAAGATAATACTAAAATGTAACACTCTGAGAATCTGGCAGAGCGCCTCGACAAGTAGTGCAACTGCATTGAGAGAGAACTGACAAGAGCTCTCATGTGCTCAACTTATGGTGTTCACCTTACAGCGATGAGAGACTCTCGTTACATGGCTACAACGCAGAGATACTAGATAAGGACATACTTATGTGGGGGGGGTAGAGCATAAGTACCGAGTATCATCTATCGGTGAAGAGATCATGTAGAACAAGATGTGTGACGAACACACAGGGTGTACAGAATTCGACTCAGAGTAAACACGCTAGTCTTAGCGGGGTGACGGAACGAGAGACACATTTTGGCTAATCAACAAACTGATATTGGAGACTCACACTAGACTACATATCTACAACCATATACACATATATACTCTCAACACACATACACTCACATGCGATAAATCTCTAGAGTAAGGTCATCTACTCGATGGTCAGATCTGGAAAACTAATGAGTCTCATATACGCTAAACGTCGCAACACTAACTAGTTACAGTGCCGACTCTATTCACACACGTTCCGTCATGGCAGACATTTACATTATAGTAGTAACAAGACATCTCTTTCATTTCTAGACTCTTATCAAAAGCAGAGACAAATGCTCATCTTACACAAGTGACACTCATTACAGAAGATACACACAATAGAGAGGACAAATACCTCTAGCAATGAAAACGACTTCTCTTTCTCAGTGAGAACTAGCGTGATAACAACATTACAGCGATAGTTCCCAAACATACATAGACATAAAATATAGCCACGTGGCACAGATACCACGAGGTGAGTCTCTCGTGGCGAGCGGAGGTACTGTGAATTCTATAAGTAGCACACACACATGTTCACACCATTGACACAATCAATTATAGTATAGTCCTCTTCTCAAGAACTCAATTATGTACTAACACACTTGAATATACTGACAATATATGGAAAGATTTATGATGATATAATCACTCTGATATCACATCTATATCATACACATCACGTTAATTACTATACGTCATACATTGTGATTGTACGGATCAACATGCTCTGATGTCTCTTTGGATTCTGTTTGATTACTGAGGGAGATTGCGTAGTCTCTCTCACTAATAGCGAGGAACTATATATACACAGAGGCAAACAGTCACGCTGTCATCGCATAGCACACAACTAATTACATGACCTGGAGGAGTACGAGAGCTTATGATAAATAGAAGAGTGGAGCAGACAATACGAACACAATAAACATGTATACACAACGACCAACCTAACACAAATCACAAATGATTCACAAGAGCCCAACTTTTATTGTCACAACTGTAGAACACTACCACATCAAACTTCTTACTATTGGGAAACATACTCAATCTACTAACAGAGAGACATCTAAACCACTCTAAGCTACAGGGCAATTGCTAAAAAAGAAAAATATTTTTTTGTTAATTTTTGTATTTTTTATGAATTTTTAAATATTAAAAACTAATTAAAACTAATTAAATAGAAAAAGATAAAAAATAAAAGTCTAAAAATTCTAAAAAAAATCAGATTAAATAAAGAAAAAGTTAACAAAACTAAAAATGTAAAAATGCCCAAAAGTTACTGTAGCAATTAAAAGTAATTAAACTAATTAAAATTAAACCTAAATTAATTAATTAAATTAAATAAAACTAACTAAAGCTAACTGTTGTTAAAACTAAAGGACTAACAGTGAAAGGACAAAAGGACTGACGGGGTAACAAGCTAACTAACCACAGGGGCTAACAGAGGTAACTACAAAAGATAAAATTACATAAATGGTCCCTGAGGTGGAACCCGATTACAAAGAGAGTCCACAGTGCTTATTAGCAAAAAGTCAAAACAGGAAAGTTGTAAAGGGGCTTATGGGGAACATTTTCTATAAAAGGTGCATAAGCTGAAGTGGGCTGAATAAGCCAGAAAAGTGAGCTTTTTGTATGACAGAAAGTTAATAAGCTTAAAAAGCTTATTGAGCTTTTTCTTGGAGCTTAAGAGCTCAAAATAAGCTGAAAATGGATTTAACTAACAATACTAAGCTATGTCTACCTATTTTAACTAAACCTAATAAGAATAAGCCCTAAATTAAGCTAAAACAGAAATAAGCTAAAGTGACCATTTAAAGAAAAGCAGAAAATCACCTGTTTTGCAGCTAAAATAAGCTAACCTAGAGGCCTAACTAAGCTAAACTATTTTGGGGGCTTAAAGGGGGGCCTAAGGGCTATACTAAAAAGCTAAAAAGTTAAGTGCTTATTAAGCTAAGTTCAGAGAAAAAGAGGGCTGAAAACAGCTTTTTGCACCAGGGGAAAAACAGGCAGTGAGCTAGGGGGCTTTTTGAGCTTATGAAAATAAGCACAATTGTGCTTTTTACCCCCAAACAAGTCAAAACAGATTGAGAGTGGTGGTCAATGAGCTTAATCCCAAAATATGAGGGATTAAAAAGCAATTAAACCTGCTGATTTTTTAGCTTAAAAGTCAAGGGTTTTCAAGAAAAATGCATTTGACAACACTTTGACTTTACTTGTCCTTTCTCTAATAACAGAATGAATGGACTAAAAACAGGATCTTTGGTGACTTAAATAAGCTCAAAAATGTATTGCTTAAGCTGTCTAAGCAGCTTAAGCTATTAAGCTCAAATTTTCTTTATAAACTATGACAGAAAGTAAAGAGTGCACAAAAACCTAATTTTATACTAAAAATTGTGATTTCTTTGGTCTAATTAGGCACACACACTCAGCCAAAGGTGGCTGAGTGCTTGTGACCCATAACACACCCCCATATGACCCATTTTAGCTTTTTACCAAACACCCCTTTAATAAGTCGAATTCCCTTTTTCTTTGGTTTAACTCAAAATTAATTTAAAACAAGCTGATATTAGGACTAGTGAAATTGTTTAGCAACAAGAAAAACACAAGTTTCTTCACAATTTACACACGAATTCAAGAGTGACAATTGGGAAATTTAAAAACTTCAAAATAAACTTTAAACTTGCATTAAATTGCTTAAAAACAGTAACCATACATTAAAAACAAGAACTGATACTTTCAATTACAATTTAATTAAGATTTAAATAAAAATAAAGCTAAGTAAAACTAGTGTATCTTCGGCTTGTCTTTTTCTTGCTTTTATAGAAGTCCAAAGCTTCTATACTTGTGCTTCTTGTGTGTGTGGAGTCTCAGCATCAATCCTAGCCCTAGGATTGCAAGTGTGCTTCTTTTAAGCTCAATCCCGCCATTGATATTTCTTGGGGAGAGGAGGATTGCCAACATGGCATGTTTAAAGGTTAGTGGGTTGTGGGTTTAGGTTGGGACTGGGTAAACGAGTGTGTGGGTAAAGGAATGGAGTGTTAACTCGTGATGGTGGAGCTTTTGAGGGAGTTGGCGGGAATAAGGTAGAAGAGAAGCCCGGGTTGGTTTGTTTATATTTGAATGTTTAGAAAACCCAAAAAGAAACCCCCATCTTTTATGCACTTGCCACTTTGTTTTGCCCCTTTTCTTTTAGTTATAAACAAGTTCCAAAGTTGGCAATCTGGGCCCTTGTGTTTTATATCAAAAGGGTTAAAGAAAGAAAGAAACAATGGCAGAATTGGTCCCTGCCTTTTATAAAGAGAAAACATTTTGTAAATTTGCAAATTCAGTCCTTCTCTTTTTTAAAACACTTTTCCTTTATAAAACATTTTCAAAATTGACAATTTCAGTCCCTGAGGTTTTATAAAAAATTGTTTTGGGCCAGGGTCTGGGCTTGGGTTATGTATTGGGCTTGTATTGGGCCCAATTAAGTGTGTCTGGGCCCAATAAGGTTTAGGCTTAAGTTATTGGGCTTTTTAAGGCCCAATAAGGTTTGGGTGGGTTTTGTGTGTACAATGGCTGA
>BQNB010117055.1:0-21242 GCA_026074375.1 Tanacetum coccineum
TTGAGAGTTTTTCATCATCACTAAAAGCTCTCCCTTAACATGTGCATTGTAATCGTAGTACATGCTAAGTGTGGAGTGCATTGAGTCCATTTTATTCAATCACATTGCAATACAAATTAGATGCAGTTTAATAACATTTTCTCCCCTTATCCAAAATGTTAATCCTTTGATATTTTGGATATCAATTGATTAAACGTTCGAGGACAAAATGTTACACACAATCTATAAGGAACATTTTAATGCTCCCCCTCAATTTATGTGGGTATATAAGACAGTGTTGAGTACAATAATTTGAAAAACTTTGAATTTACTAAGAAATTCTTGAAAAATTTTGTACTCGAGCACTCCTTAATATTACCATAATGTCTATACTACATATACACAAATTCACAAGTTTTAATTATTCATGAGGATTGACATGTTATGATAAGGACATCATATGATAAATCATATGGTCCTTTGCAGCAGTCGAAAGTCACCCTCGTACGGTCTCCCACCAATAAATTTCTCTAAAATCCGCATAATCCTCCTGGTCTTTAGCTATTTATCAATTGCCTGGATCATAGCTCCTGCTTTATCTCTATCACTTTGTCTCCAGATAGTTTGAGGCAGATACTTCATCCGAATTCCCTTTAGACGATCATCAAGAGCAGTCCGAACATTATTGAGTGTACCGTCACTAAACTTGTGTAGTTCATCAATACGCATCAATCTGTTCTTCTGGTCTTTGTTTTGGTAAATGAAACCTCTAGGATTGGAGTATGCTATATAAGCTTCCCTTCGTTTAAGATTTGATCTATACGTATCCGGCTTTGTGAGGTTGAGCTTCTTTTGGTAACTTTAAACACCTAATTAAAGATCTTCCACATGCCTTTAGATGACAACGCTTCTTGTAAACATTTGCAAGGAGACATTAAAAGCTAGGCATTCTTTAATTGTGAGATTTGTCAATTTGCTTTGAACAAGAAGAAGCAACATGTCTTCTATGTCTTGAATGCAAAGCCTGTTGAAGTCGCCTTCTTTGAATTTGTTCAACTTGTCATCATCTCTACGAACAGTGATCCAATCCAGATGCTTGTAATTATGCCATTCAACTATTTGAAGATTTATGACAGCAATGATTATGCGTTTGGAGTAGACATCTCGAGCAGATTCCCTGTTAGCAGCAAATCCATAGAATTGTTGTCATTTTCACCCCCAATGTGAGATTCCCCAGAGTGCATGTTTGTTGTAGCTAACAGGCACTTGACTTCATATTGTGTTAGGGACCAAATTTTCAATGCATTTGATATGCCCGTAATCTGCAGCCCTGGTCTTCGTCACTGAAGTTGTATATGTTCGGCTTGAGACACCACCACTTAGATACACATGGTCGTTGTTGATGAAGTGATCGAAAGGTATGACATGACGACCTCGAGAATTAGGTATCAATGGTAGTGGTTTTCACAGATCATGAGGATATTGTTGACCTTCAGGGTTATTCCAGTCTAATTGATCAGTGGTTGCCTTGTAGACTTCTTCAAAGAAATATTCAAGTTCTACCAGACTCTTGTTTCATCAGCTCGAATGTTAGACCGGCTAATAATTCAGGAGTTAGAGTATCAACTTTAAGTCGGTTCATCACGAATGTTGAGAAGTCAAGGGGAGTGTCCATCAACTCATTAAACGACTCACACGAATCTTCCATCTGGGCCAAAGAGCTTAGCCAAGGTTGAACAGGTCCATGATCATCAGGCAAAGTCTTGTTCCAATCACGATCGAGAGTAGGAGGTTTTGCTGGTTTCTGAAATCAATCAGGATGCTGAAAGGTCTTTTCATTAGATTAATCTTCAGTAACTCCTGTTTTGAACTCCTGATGTGCGGGTTCTTCTAAATCTTTGGCAGTGTGCATTAGATCCTCTGCTTGAGCAGACTCTCCAGCAGACTTGTGATGAGATTTGGACCCTTCAGTTGACTTGCTAGTTGTCTTGGAGGTCTTTTCCTTTGGTGCACTGGTAGACTCTGGTTCTTTTCCAGCTCTTCTTCTCTTGGACCCTCGGTTTGATCCAGCGGAGGGTTCTTCGTCTGTATCCTCATCATCTCTGTCTTTTAAACGAAACAGTATCTCCATAAGTGTCAAGTATGAGCTTTTCACTTTCATAAGCATCAACCAGTGCTTTGTAGAGATTCCTTTGTTCATCAGATTTATGGATTGACTTATTGCTCTCCATCTTATCTATGAGAATCTTCTTCAGCTCTAATTCAGATAGGTTGGCGGATACATCATGAGATGTCTTAGATTCATTGGATGAACGAGTCAGAACCTCAGCTTCGAGTTGTTCATTGACAGTCTTCTCAATTTTTAGCAAAATCTTAGAGACTTAAGCTTTAACTTGTTTCTTGATTATTTTCTTAATGTTATCATTAAGTTTGTTAAGGAAGTCTGCATTTTCAGCTTGGGATTCATCTCTGAGTCTTTCGGATTGTAAATAAACAACTATTTTGACGGCTTCATGCATCTTGTTGGCAAGATACGCATCAATAATGCTTGGAATTGAAGAAACTGCTGTAGCAAATTAATTCATTTGATTGAACTCTGAGAAGTTGTTTTCTGAAGTTTTTAGTCTATGGTAAAATCCGAATAAAGAGCCAAAGTTAGGAAGATCTTGTAGTGAGGAGCTTGGAATAGTTGGCGGTGTAGGAATTGGTGTTTGTTGCATTTGTGTGATGAGAGGAGTTGGTGGTGGAGGAAGAGTTGTTGCAGATAACATAGGTGGCTCAGCAAAAGTAGTAACCGGAACATCTATTAGTGAAGTTGACTCAGTGTTTAGGTTAAATAAAGAGTCAATTCCTGTGTTTGGACTGGGGTTGAGCATGTTTGAATCGAAGCCAAATGACATAGAACAACTCTGTTGTTGACCTTCTGGATTGACCGGAGTTATGATTACATGAGTGTCTTCTGTTACTTGAGTAGTTTAACGATAGTGCGTGGAGCATTTGTCATTTCAGAATCTCTTCCCTCCAAATTTACATTCACGTCCATGTATAATGCATCTACTTCTATTTCTTCATTTGTCTCTTCTTCATTCATCTTATCTCCCTCAACATTTGCATCTTGAATTTCTTCATCACTGTCTTCATCATCAGTGGATTCAACATGGGAAGGTGTTTGAACCTGAGGATCAAAGCTATCTTCTTCTTTATCTTCTTCACCATGAGTGGAAAACTTAGGATGATGAAGTCGTCTACCATATTTCTGAATTAGTTTGCTTCCTCATCATCACCTTGTTCTTCTTATCTTGTTTATCTTTATTCCTGGTATATCATCGTCTTGATTATCAGCATCGTTATTATGATCATCATTGTCATCATCATCATTGTCATCATCATCATCATCATCATCATTGTCATCATCATCATCATTGTCATCATCATCATCATTGTCATCATCATCATCATTCAAGGCTACTTCATCATCCTCCTAATAGATTTGCTCATCATCTGATCCATATGTTGGTACATCAGGAACCCCTAGTATACTACCAGTTCCTTCATCTGCACCTGAGCTGCTGGCGTGAGAGCCATGAGTTTCTATCAGACTTCTTTTTATGGCTAGCTTCATTTGTTCAGGTTCTGTTAGCGCAACCTCAGATAGCACCGTTAGACCTTTAGCTTTAGACGTCTTTGCGGGTTGCTTCTTTTTGGCAGGTTTAGCTGCCTTAGCTGAAGTCTTGAGTCTTTTGCCTTTAGTAGTTGGAGGAGTCTTTGTCTTGTCAGATCCAACTTGCTTCTTCTTAACACTTGCTTTTGTCTTTGGAGGTTCAACTCCTGAAGCAATGGCATAATACCCTTTGTAGGATTCGGAGTTTTTGATGTCTTCATTCATCAATTCATTAGGCAAAATGGCACCATACAACTGTGTGTATTCATGCCTAGAGACAACCTTGATCGCGGTGAACATATGGTCATCCCTGGCATAGTGCCAATTTACACTGTTTCGTCTTGGAATTGATTGATCCTTAGTCATGAAGAAGTTGACGATGACCTTGGTGAAGCGAGGGTAGTACATCTCATTACTCTTCTTGACATTCTTGTTCTCTACGTGATAAACGAAATCTTCCCACAGAAGGTAGGCATGGTCTACGTTCTTCTTATGGTACATGCCCTAGAGGATTTGAGCTTGAGATAGTCGAAGACTTTCATATCTGGTACTTTTACCACTCAGACATTTGTTGATAACCGAAAAAAATGATCTCCAAGGTTGATGCAACTTGTTGACATTGACATCGGTGATCATTTTAATCTCACCACTGTGACCAAGATCTCTTAGAAATGTGAGAATTGCCTCTTTAAAGGGTAGTTCCTTGAATTACTGATTAAGGAGTTTAGGGCATATTTAAAGCATTTCTATGAAGTACTCAAGATTCACAATATGTTTCTTATTGTTCATCTTGAAACAAATCGAGTGATGATGAACTGTAACAGTGGCCTAAAACTCTTACATGTAAATTTCTGGAACATCCGCTGTGATTTGGAATGCCTTGTAAAAGGGAGTGAATTTCAAAACATCATAAACCACTTGAAGAGTTGCTTCTTTAGAGTTGAGGTCTGAGCTTAGTCAAAGATTACTTTTGCCAATCTTAAGTCGGTTGGCAGGAGCAACTAAAGCGTCATCCAATGCAATCTGTTCAGTTCTTTTGGTATCCATGGTTCTTCTTAAGAAAGAATCAATACAGTTTTTATATATAACCAAGTTTATATATAACTATATAGACCTTTTATGTGAACGTTTTATTTTTCATCATGATGTGAAAATTAGGACCTTTAAGACTTTTAGCACTTGAAGAGATATATTCCTCTGAATGGCAACTTAGATAGACTTATGAGCTTAAGGAATTAAGGCAACTTCTTTGACAATTTAGGAATCATGGTTTTTCTAACTAGTAGAGATTTAAGATAACCTAAGTTGTATTTTAGTTAACCTTGATATTACCTTGCTTATAAGACTATTTTAAACAGAGTTAGATAGCATAATTAACCAATTTTAATTAGTCGGCTAAATTAAGTTTTAGTTTCTTCAAATTGAAATTTTGATCTTAAGTGTTTTTGGTCTATATCTATTAGATTGGTTCCTTAAAGATTTCACTAGATCGGGTCCTTAATGAGAACATCTAGATCGGGTCTTTAAACAAATCTATTAGATCGAGTCCTTGATGAGAGAGCTAGATCTGGTCTTTGAGAATAACTAGATCGGTCCTCAAATGTATGAACTAGTTCGGTTTCCAAAGTGAATTGACTAGATCGGTTCTCAAATGGACATGATTAGTTCGGTTACCAAAGGAAGTTGACTAGTTCGGTTCCTTAAGAGAAAGACTAGATCGGTTCCTTAAGGTTTAACTAGATCGGTTCCAAAAGGAATTTGATTAGATCGGTTCATAAAGTGAAACGACTAGTTCGGGTTCAAGAGTCTTGTCTAGATCGGTTCCTAAAGGATTTTGACTAGATCGGTTCCAAGGGGATTTGACTAGTTCGGTTCTCAAGGAGGCTTGACTAGTTCGGGCCTCAAGGGTTCTGACTAGTTCGGTTCCCAAAGGGGTCAGGACTAGATCGGTGCCCAAATTGACACGACTAGATCGGGTCCTCACACACACAAAAATTCACAAACATGATTTTGATGCACACAAGATGTTCTTTTACCATTAATTATCTTAAGGATACCTTTAGACACAATTCTAACAACATTTATCCACTGATTCATCAAGATTTTACAAGACACGAACACTTTTACACATTTAGCACATTCATTCAATTATCTACGGACAAGGGTAAGTTTTAATGGCTCAAACACATTCAATAATTGATAAACATGCATTCTATTACAAAACCCATCAACATTTTACATTATTTCCCAAAATCCAAAATTTTCGAGCAAATAATCTAGCAAGAACACATTCAAATGAAGTCCAAATGGAAAACTGCTTTAAATGGGTGTTCAATACTCCAAAACAAACAATACCCCTCACTCAATTTAAGGTTTTATGCAGCTTTGATTTTGACGAACCCTAATTTGATTATTAGGGCTTTTCGAGATCAAACCTATATGAAAAACTTGATTTGACTGAGATATAAGTTGTTTGGAGTGAGATAAACAAGATTTTGTCGGAACCCAAAATCACCTTCACTTCACCATTGATACAAGAAAATAGATAAGAGAAAATATGGAAGAAATTTTAAAGAGAAGTTAGAGAGAGAAAGTAGAGAGAAAAAGAGTTGGTTAATTCTTGCAAATGAGAAATGAACAAATGAGAATCAACACCATTTTCCTAGATGGAAAATGGTATATATACCCTACACAACTACATGAGGCATGTGGGCTTTTACTTGGGCCGGGCTCGGGATTGACTTAGGCTTTAGCCTGATACACATACAATATTAACTTACATTTACGAGCCCGTTTACCCTTCTAGCCTATTACAACGTATAATTAATTAAGTGATCGAGACCTAATATAATGAACGAACTTACTTGTTCGACTCAATATTTTGAGGCTAACAATCTTCCTCGAAGTGAGTTCATTGTGACACTCCTTCATGAGATCAATGAGATTGCTTTTGTCGTTAAGATCTTGTGGTCTTGGTCTCTGAATTCGTTGTAGGCTTGTTCCTTCATGCTTTGTGATCTTTGATCTTGAGCCTTTGTTATTGTCTTTAGACTTCGTCTTTTGTGGGAAAGTTAAACTACAAGGGGTTAAACTGCCAAAGTCAAATACTTACACACCACAAGGACGTGTACTATAATTGAAGAGATAACCTTTGGGGACTTAATTTGCCAAGTCCCCAAAACATTTAAAACACAAGGACTAAGGGTGCAAACACCCTTACCACTTTGGAGGGCCATTGTTGCCAAAACCTCAAACTTTCCCCCAACGTTCAAAATACTGTACATCTCTTTCATCCCTTCCCGCCAAAACCCTATAACCCCACCCCTGTCACTTTCTCACCTTGGTTGACCCTCCACAATACTCCAAAAATGTCACATAACTTAACCCCACACACCCACATGGGATTGCCATGTTGGCAATCCAAACCCCCACCAAAATTGATCAAAGGTTGAGAGGTTTCGGCTTGGAGGCCAAGAAAATCCAAGGGCCAGGATTCACTTCAGTCTATACTCTCACAACAAACACACCCCTTTTGTGTGTCTTCAAAGAAGCACAATTGCAAGAAGACAAAGTTCCAAGAAGTCAAGAACCCTAGTCGTTTTTCACTATATAAGCTTTGTAAAGCCCTTGAGACTGAAAAAAAAAAGTGTAGTTTTTATATAGTTTTTAGTGTTTTAAGTTTTAGCTTTCAAGTAAAAGCCTTTTATGTACTTGTATTTCACAATTTTAATGAAAATTCAGTTAAGTTTTTTATGTGTGTTCTAAGTTACAAATTTCTCTTTTAAAAACCTTTTAAGTTCTCAATTTTTAAGCCAATCTTAAACCTGTTGTAAACTGAAACACACGTTATAGGGTTTTTTTAAAAGAAAAGGACAAGTAATGTTTGGAATCAAGCATTGGATGAATAAGCAAAGTTTGGTTGGCTTATTGGGTTTTGTGCTTTAGTTTAGCTTTTGTAAAGCTTTGGTGGGTTGGGACTCCTCTTAGGGCTTATTAGGGTCTCCAAAATTCCTTTTTGGGAAAGGGGGCAAATAGCAAAGGATTAAAGGTACAATTTCTTGTTAAATTTTGCTTATTACTGTAGCATAGCTTATTTTTTTAGCTTATTACTGTTCTTTGTGCTTATTAGTGTTTATTAATGTCCAAATATGCCTTTTAATGCCTTTCATTTCATTGTATGCAATTAGCTTTGAAAACTGTCTAAAAAGTGCTTATTTCTGTCCTAGCTTATTTTCCATTTTTAAGTGCTTATTTGATATGCTTTTTATCTTTTTATAGTCTTGAATTGCTTAAGTACTATTAGTCTTTTAAAACTTTAGTTTACTTCAGTTTTTATAGATTTTAAAACCACTTTTCAAAATTAAGAGAGTGTTTGGGGGTAAAACTGCAAAAACAACGGGTCAAAAAAATGTTTTTGGTATGGGTTGTGGTAAATTAAGTTAGGTTTAGCTTAAGTATTGAGTGCTTTATTAGAAGCTGTTTTTAAAAGGGGTTTCGAGTTCAAAAATTGTTTTTTCCACGTTTTTCCTAAGTCATTTTTGATACTGTGGTGTTTTACAAAGGTTTACAAGAGTTATTTATTAAGCTCTTGTGAATTGTGAGTTGAGGCTTTATAAAAGAGTCTTTTTTGTTGTGTTTAAAACAAGCTGTCACTAGTCTGCTTTGGTCATTAGCTTAGTTTAAGTCAAACCACCAAAGTTTTTAAGTGTCAATATTTTTTTAAATCTAAAAGCCCATTTTCACTCTAAAAATTCAGCAGGTTTAAATGTGTTGTAGAAGCTCAAAATTTGTGCACAAATCCATTTGCTAGAGTACTTTAGCTGTTTTAACTTATCTTTTTCATTTGAAGCTTATTTTGACAGCTTTAAAATTAAGATGTCAAATAAGGCCCTTGTTTGTGTTAGCAATTAATCTCCCTGGTGCAAGGGGTGATTTTTTTTAAGCCCTCTTTCTTAAGCTTTTTACGTGTACTCAGCCCAAGATTTTTGGCTTATTTTAAGAGTCATAAAGCTTCTTCGATAAGCCCTTTCATATTTCAGCCCTTTTTAAAAAAGTTTTTTTAGATAGCTTAATTTTTAAGCTAAAAGACCCCTTTCGACTGTTTTGCTTAGGCTTAGTTTAGAGTTTAGGGGTGTTTGTTTTCATTCTGGTTATTGAGCATTACTTAATGAGCTTATTTGACTCTAGTAGTTATTTTGATGTGTAAGTTAGTTGTTGTGCTTATTTACCTTTTAGCTTGCTATAATTTGAGTTAGTAGTTCAATTAGCTGGGTTTAGTTTTTAGCTTATTTTAGTGTTCTGTCAATTAAGCCCTTTTCCCAGCTTATTTTAGTTTTAGTTTTTAAGCCCTCTAGTGCTTATTAGGATAGCTTAGATAGCTCCCTTAGCTTATTTGTCCTAGTTTAGCTTATTTGTCCCAAGTGTCCACAATTGATCTTAGTTAGTTTAGCTTTAGATCAAATTTTAAGTTTTGTCGTTTTTAAGCTGGTTTTAAAGCTTATTTATAGTTTTTCAAAAAAAAATTGTAGTTGAGAAAGTTGTTAAGCCCAACGAGCTTAACAACTTTGTTTTGCAAAGTTTTTCCAAAAAAAAGAAAAAGGAGGTCAGGGGTTACCCGGGTGAGCAGACTCGAACCCGGGTCTCACCCTCGTACAACCCTTCTTTTGCACAATCAATACTCGCTGCGCCCTTGGGACTTTTTGTTTTTCGATTTATAGTCAAAAGGGCTTAGTTATTTATACACATGTTGTGCTTTGTAGTGTATAAGAGTTAAGCTTATTTCGGGCTTTATTTATTAAGCCCAATTTTTTGCGTTCTATTTTTCGTAGGATTATTATAGTGTAAAGTATTTTTAGTAAAATTTTCAGAATTTTTAAAAGTCATTTAGTATTTTTTACAATTTAATTTCGTTAAAAGTTTAAAAAAATCATAAAAAATACAAAAATTATCAAAAAAATATTTTTCTTTTTTAGAAAATTTTCTTTAGTCATATAGTTTGTAGGAAAATTATAAAAATTTTCGTAGGGTCATTTTTACAACTTTTTGCTTTTTAAAGAACGGGTCCGGGTGCGGTTTTTTGTCTTGACTCGTTTTTGGGTCAAACGAACTCCGTTTTCAGTCTAGTCTTTTTCATTCTTCGTTATTTGTCTCCTAGAGTAGTTTAGAAGTGAAAATTTCTTCGTAGGGTTAATTTTGAAGTTTTTAGGTTTTTCCCCCTTTGTTCGGGGTCCGTGCTCTCGTTTTTTTAGCTTAATTTCATATTTTTTTGATTTTCTTAAACGTTTTTGTTTGTTATTGTCTAGTCTACCTTTCCACACTCTCAAATCAATTCTCTCCTTCAAACTCAAATCTCCCAACTGTATCGATTTTCCAGCACAGCCTCATTGGGGATTAACGACCCGGGAATAGTCTATACTGCTCCTGGTATTTTTGATTGTTGTTTTTTTTACTAATATATATTTTATTATATATTATATATATTTAGTAGAACTAAAAAAAATTAAGTAATCAACAAGCAAGTGGCGATTATAAATTGTTTAGGAGTTAGGTTCATGTGTGTGTTTGTGAGAACAGGGGACAGGTTGGGGTGGTAAGGGTTTATTAACACAAATTTGATTTTAACACATTTGGCCCCTCAAGTTTCTACTTTTATTAGTTTTGCTTAATTAAGTTTTATAAGGCATATACAAGATAAACAAATAGCAGAAATAGTCCCTAATGTTTATACTATCATACCTATAGACTTAATTTTTGCAGAATACTCCCTAAAGGCATAAACACATAACATATAAGGCACACGAAAGCTAAACTTAATTATCTTTCCTTAACAAATGATATTCCGTTATTGTTTAAAAGCTTTTTTCCATTGAAACTCATCATTAATATGAAGAAGATATTTGACATTTTCTCCCCCTCAAACAATGACCCATTATCTATTTAAAGAGCTGTAGTCATTGTTCGAGTGGTCAAATGTCTTTGAAAGAAGCATTTTCTGATGAAGCAATGTTATATTTTTTAAAAACAAACACCAAAATAAGATTTCTCTTATTTTAACACATGAGCGCACTGACGCGTACACTCATGAAAATATAAGAAGCACGGGTTGTGATGCAAAGTAATCACAAGCCTTTGCATGATCATAAAGTAGACCATGCCCGAGAATAAATTCCCGTTATGAGGTCAAGTTTTCTTTTTGAAATACTTGTCTTTAAGATAGGGGTGAGCACGGTCCAAAGACCGGACCGGACCGGCCAAGACCGGACCGAGACCGAGACCGAATTTTTCCAAAATGTCGGACAGAGACCGTGACCGAAATGGTCCGGTTCGGGTCGGTCCGGTCCGGTTTGGTCTTCGGTCCGGTCCGGTTATACACTGCATAATCATCAAGTTTTTTGCCGGACCGGACCGAGGACCGATTCTAACAAAAAGTATGGACCGAGACTGGACCGACTATCCCTCGGTTCGGTCCGGTTTGTGTCGGGCCGGTCTGGTTTTTCTGTCCGGGTTGGTTTTGGATCTGTCATGCTCAACCCTACTTTAGGATGATGACCGGGTTGCTATCTGAAATAATAGCAAGCCATTTGGCATATTTTGAAAATATTTGGAACTTCGGCTCGAACTTCATTTATAGCCTCGTATCATTATAGAATGACATTTCTAAAACCGTAAATGTTATCGATTTTCAGAAGACATGCCATTATTACTTCTTTTTATATTTTTACATTTTTTAATTTTTTTTTTGATTTTATGAATTTTATATTTTTGTATTTTGTTTTTATAGTTTTAATATATATATATATATACAATATGATACAAGATATGTGAATAGGTATCACCACTATTCATCAACTTCATCTGCCAAGTGTTTCAGAGTCTCCGGTGTAAAACTTCGCATTCCTATTAACTGTGTACAAGAAGTAATAACTACTTAGAATATTTTCTTTAATCTTCACCAGCAGTACTAACTTTAATCTAGTAGTACTAACATATACTAGCAGTAGTAACTAGCAGTACTAATATACACTAGCAGTACTAAGTTATACTAGCAGTAACTTTTGTACTAGTAGTACTAACTACTTAGTATATTTTTCATTCACAAACCTGAGCAGTCTTAACTTCTTCTAGCAGTAGTATCTTTTTACTAGCAGTCTTAACCACTTTGGATAATTCTCATTAACAGCACTAACTTTGATGAGCGGCATTAATATCCATAAGAGCAGTAGTAACTCCAACAGCATTAAGAAGCTTTTAATCCTAACAATCCTCCCCTAAACTTGATATTTATCTCCAAAACCGTCAAGTTTCATTCAAAGCTTCATCAATCACTAGGAGGATGCTTCCAAACATTTCATTGAGGTGCATAGCCTTCCTTAAGCTATTTCTTGACCAATCTAAGAAGCTCAAATGCCATTTCATACTTATAATCAACTTGAAACTTCACATCATTAAACATCTGATGTAGTGTGTGTTTTGTAAGTGGATACTTCTTCTCAACCAACAGATAAAACATCATGGATTGCATTGTTATACAATGAACTCCACAAGAATCATAAAGCTTCCAATTCATCACTTTAACTAATCCTTGTTGAAGTCTTCCATACTCACTCTACATGATTTCAAACATGGTCTTCAAATTAAGAAGTAAGAAAATATCCATGTAATTCACTGGCTTTATCTTCTTAAATCTAGCTTTAACTATACTCCAAAGAACTTCCAAGTCTTCTTTGTCAAAGTTTTTAAGCATATTTCCAAAAGTTAAATACATTTGATGCTTACCATCTACTCTGATAATTTGGAAAAAGCTTTTCTTCCCTTCTTGGTAGATCTTGTAGTCAATTAATGTTAGAGATTTGTGATAAAGGAGTTGTACAACAATAGTTACATCATCTGAAATTATTTCCAAACATTGTTTTTAAGCACATGCAGACTCTTTGTCCTCTCAACTTTTTCTTTTATACTTTCTGGGTTTCAGCTCTTCTCCTGCTCTTTTTAAACTGCTTTCTTCCTTCTCTATTTCTGCCTTCTTAGAACTCTCTTCTACCAATTCTTTATCCATATCTACAGATATGTTTACCCTTTTCATTGCTTTGTCCAATAATTCTTGAATATTGGCAAATGACTTGTTCTTTAAATCTTTGGGCTTCCATCTTGCCATATTCTTTAGGTAAGTGCACATAATGCTCCTTTGTTGAGCTCTTGTAGGTGGCCTGTTCCTCTTTTCTTCTGCTCTTTTTACAGCAAAGTGTTTCTTTCTTGCTTCTAAGAGTTGTACAAACAACTTTGACTTCTTTTCAATTCTCAACTCTTCTTGTTCTTCTGCTTGCATTTGTTTATCCATTTGATAATCAGCATCAATCTTTGCATGAATACCATTCTACTCTTTAATCATGGCTACATTGGTTTCATATTTTTCCCTTGTAAGCCTCACTTCCTCATCAAATGCAGCTTGTAATCTTATAGCTTCTTGTTCATCAATGTTGATTTGATATTTCTTCTTCATATTTAAAGGTTCTTTAACTATTATACCTTTACCCATGTCCTTTAAAGGAATTGTTGTTGTTGTTATTATTGATTCACTTGGATCTTGAAGAAGAATTCCTTTAGTAGTTGCTATTATAGCAGTAGTAACCTTAGGTTTTATACTTTTTCAATTCTGCCAGTGCTTGAGGCAAAGTTATTTCATCTTCAGTTATTGTAGCAGCACTAACTGGAATTGTACTGGCAGTATTAGCCATAGCAACTGCTTCACTTTCAACAACCACTTCATCACCTTCAAGATTATTTACCCCAAACATATCAACATCATCTTTATCATTAGCATCATCTTGATCATTAATACCAAAAACATCTTTATCAGTGTGAACATTAACCAAGTAAATATCTTCATAAGCATCAATATTAGCTATCCTCCCATGTTTGGATGCATCCTCTTCACCCAAACTCTCTTCTGCAGAGGATTCCACTCTTCTAGATAAACCAAGCTTGTATAATCTTTTAAGCCCATAAGTTTTATGAGCTCTTGACCCTCCTTTCGTTTCTAGTCCTCTTGACCCATCTTTTTAAACTTGACATCTTACGCTAAGTGGTCCTTTGTAGTATCCTCCATAGCAAGAACTCTTTGTTTGTAAATTTTTACATAGATCCATTAATTCATTAGAGTTGCATACTATCCTCACCACTTCCAATGTGTTACCTCTGTGAGCAGAGATCATGAAAATTGATACATTCTTAGACCTAGTCATAGCAAAGGTATCCCCATGTGCCTTGGGACTTGTGGGACCAACCATCCTAAACTATATCCTATAGAACTTGGGTTTTAGGTGTTCCATGGGAGTTGGGTATTAGGAGATGTTACCTCTATCCTGCTCTGCATCTAATCCAGTAGCAGTAATTGATAAGCCCTTTCCAAACTGTCCATCCCTCTCCTCATATATAGCTCATCTCTTACATTCTCCATAGTGAACACTAGACAGAGGAATCTTAGTGTCCTTTCTCTAGGTTTCCTATGCCTCTGATACCTTTGAGGTTTTGATAATTGTGGGAATAATGGTGGGTGTGTAAAGAGCAGTTGCATTGTCTTGAACTTCACCTATTCTAGTTGAGCTTGAACCATCATTAGTTGAGTAACAGGTGTTTCCTCTAACCATAAAGTCCTTCCTTCCTCTTCATGTTAGAAAAAACCTTCTTTGTGTGAGATGGTGCAATATAAATTTTGTTGTGATTTGCCATCCCTTCTAGTTGATTATCTAAAAATACTTGCACAAATCTTGGATACATCAAGAATTTTCCAGCACTATCCAAGTTCTTCACCATACTTTCAAAAATTTACATGGAAAAGTTGAACTTTTGGTTTGTGGCTAAATAGATAATTGCAGAAGCCATAGTGCTACTGAACTCATTCCATGTAGTAGTATTAGAACTTAGGCATTACAAAATAGTATGAATAAGGAATTTCCATTAAGGGGAAAAGAATGCCTTATAAGATGTAAACTTCTGTGAAAGTTTTTCATACCCCATAAGTGTAAGCAGCTCAAAAATTATGGTATTGGGTAGACATTCAGTACCTTTAGCATCCTTTAATTGAAGATATCTTCTCACAGTTGCTTCAGTGATAATCATCTTCTTCCCATCCACTAGGGCTTGTAACTGAACTTCCCCATTAACAGTTTTCATCTTTACAGTAGCCCAGAACTGTTTAATACATGAAGTATATATAGTGCGATTAACTGTTAAAGCATACTTTATGGTGTGAGCATTCAGAAAATCAACAATTTGTTCAAACCCCTCACTCTCAGTGGGTTTAGCAAAAAATGCGACCATGTTGTGAGTATCAGCAAAGTTTAGGGTCGACATTGTGTTGGGTTTTAATGATGGATGATAAAATTGAGTTAGGGTTTAGGATTAGAGAGTATTTGAAAGATTAAAATCGGTGAAACAATTGATTCAAACCCTCAATTAAAGTATTTATGAAAATACCCTCACCAACATTAACCATCACCAGCAGTAGTAAGTTATGCCTGGCAGCATTAACTTTCACTAGCAGTTGTAAGTTTATGCCTAGCAGCATTAACTTTCAACAGCAGTAGTAAGTTTATTCCTAGCAGCATTAACTTTCACTAGCAGTTGTAAGTTTATGCCTAGCAGCATTAACTTTCAATTACCAGCATTAACTCTAATTTCAGTCCAAACACTCTGTCTCTCTTTCTGTTTTTCAACTCACCAATTCCTTAATTCTTTTACTCACCAAATCACTCTGTCTGTTTTTATTTCACACAGCTCTCTTTCTGTTTTTATTCTCACTAATTCTCTTAATTCTTTTTCTCACCAAATCACTATGTCTATTTTTACACAACAATTCCATCATTAATCTAACATTTTTATTTGCTTTTCCTGCAAGATGTTAGTCCAATAACCACAAAAACAATTCCAAAGCAATTTTCACAAAAAGCACAGTATTAATTATACTTAGCAGTTGTAAGTATAACTAATAGCATTAACTTAGCAGTATTAAGTATAACTAGCAGCATTAATTATACTTAACAGCAGAAACTTTTAATGACATGAATAACAGTACTAATCCATTCAAAACTGTTTTAAAAGAGATAAAAGATTTTAAAGATTAATCATTCCAATACTAGCAATCAAATATTGAAATCTACTTACATCAAAGGCTTTTGTAAGCAAATCTGCAACATTTTTGTCAGTATGAATTTTAACCATTTGAATTAACTTCTTTTCATTGCTATCTCTAATAAAGTGATGTCTAATCTCTATATGCTTAGTTTTTGAATGAAAAACAGGATTTTTAACAATGCATATAGTATTGTTATTGTCAATAAATATTTTGGTATGCATAAAGTTGTACCCATAATCAAGAAGTTGACTTTGAATCCATAGTACTTGTCTAAACCCAACCAGCAAACTTGAAGCAGTAACATATTTATCTTTTGTTGTGGAATTTGCAACCACAGTTTGTTTCTTGCACTGCCATAAAATCAATCTATATCCAAGGAATTGACAACCTCCTATTGTAGACTTCCTATCCAAGCTTGCTCCAGCATAATCACTATCAGTGTATGCTACCAAATCAAAAGGTGAATCTTTTAGATACCAAAGAGCTATTGATTCTTTTAGTTCCCCTTGACGAACGCTTTGCTACTTTTCAAGGTAATTAGTCGAGGGGGATCGGGATTCTTGGTTTTCTATAGTGTTTACTTCATAACATTGCGTGAGGACACAACAATACCCTAGTATGGGGGATTTTGGTATGCGCTTAATTACACATACAATTTTCCATTAAAAACGGACTTAAATGACTATGAACGTACCAAAAATACATTGTATTTGTATGTTTTGCATTTGAATTGTGCAGGAACGGATATTCAAAAAGAAAGCCAAAAAACGACCAAACCAAGCACGGGGTGGAAAAGACAAAGTAAATCCGAAGCCAAATCAAAGTCTAAAGTCAACCAAGTGAAGAAAATAACAACTTTAAGGGGTTAAAAAATAAAAAAACTGCCAAGTCTTAAGATGTGTTACAAAAGACAAGGGCTAAAATCAAAAATTGAGGGTGAAATATAACTTTAGGAGCCATTTATGCCAATCCCCTAAAGTTATATCACAAAAGGGCGAAAATTACAACAAAGTTATAAGAAAGGAGGGGCCAAAGCTGCCAACCTACCCAAACTCCATTCTTCCCGCCCAAAACAAAACCCAGGTGCAGAGTAGGGATGTCGTCCCATACTTCTACCCTGCAAAACCACTCAACACCCTAGAAAAATCATTTCAACCACTCCTCTATCAACCCCCCAGCTGTATAAGTGCCAAGTTGGCAATCCCTCACCATTCCCAAGTATTTTCGATGGCTATGATTGACTCCAAAGAAGCACAAAAGAAATTGATGGCTAGGATTTGAGTTTTAAAATCGTTCCATCAAACAACAAGCACACTTTTGATTGTCTCTACAAAGAAACACAGAAGAAAGAAGTCCAAGAGAAGAAGACTTCGGCTATAAAAGAGCTTTGGTAACCTTTGAGGCAATGTAAAAACTATAGTTGTTAGTTTTTTTATAACTTAGCCTTATTATCAGTCATTTTACTGCTTGTACTTTCAGCTTTGAAACATTTTCAAGTTTTAATGCACATTTGACTTTTAAGCAATATTAAAATTCCAAGTGCTAAGCTTCTCAAATTGTTATTGTTTTGTGTTCCAAAAGCTCTCAACACAGCTACTTATAAGCTTTTTCATTAAGTAAAAAATAAAAGTTAAGAGTGTAAGAGAAAATCTCAAAAATCACCTCTCAAATACACCACCGCTACTTATATGGATGATAACCAGTTCTGGATGGCTTATGGACACTACTAGCTTGTTTTATGCCAAGCTAGAGCTTGTAGATTCATTGTTTGAGCTCTGTTTTGAGCAGGGGGGTATTGTAAGTCCACTCCTCTTTTTCTTGTTTTCCTTATTTACTGTAGAACTGCTTATAGTGCTTATTTGTTACTTATGTTTACTTATTTGTGCTCTATCAGTATGTTTAGTGCTTATCTTGCTTAATTGTCAGTTTTAAAATAGTTTGTATCACTTTCTTAGCAAGTACTGTTAGTTCATTTGATAAAACTGTTAGATATAAGTTAATACTGTTAGAATGATTTGGCTTATTTAAGTGCTTATTCTTGATTAAAGTCTGCTTATAAGTGTTTTAATTTGTCACTTGATGATCTGTTTTTAATTAGCTTGAAATAAAAATGATTTTTGAAAACTTTAAGGGCTGTTTGAATCAAGCAGTACTAACTTCAAGTTAGTACTGCTAGTTCATTTTCTTGGATTTCAAAGGTAGCAGTACTAACTCAACACTAGCAGTACTAACTCCAAGTTAGTACTGTTAGTTAAAACTGTTAGTACTGGTGGTTCATTTTAGCTTATCAGCTTATTATTTCTGCTTATTTAAGATTTCCTTAGTTTTTTAGAGTAAATTAAACCATTTTCCTTTACTGTCTTTAGGAGTAAGCTTATTTAAGCTTATTTTCCTTTTCAAAATAATTTTAAGAGTTCATCAGTTTTAGTTTTCTAGCTTATTTATCATTATAGTCTATTCTGGTTGCTTATTCTTATGCTTAAGTGCTTATTTTGGGTAGTTAAACTTCTGTTTTAGCTTATTTGCTTATTTCTTGTATCTTTGTGTTTTATTAGCCTAGCAGTACTAACTTAAAGCTAACAGTACTAACTTAAAGCTAGCAGTACTAACTCCAAGTTAGTACTGGTAGTTAATACTGTTAGTACTGTTGTTAGTACTGCTGTGTTTCTCTTGTTTAATTTAGCTTAATTGCATGCTGAATTTGCTTATTTAGAGTTAGTTTAGCTTATTTGTCTGTCTTAAGCTTATTTGAGCTTATTTGTGTTTTAGCTTTTAAAGTTTTAGTGTTTTCTCATTTCTAGCTTTTATGCTTGTTTTAGCTTATTTTCCTTGCTTATCTTTGTGTGCTTTTGCTAATTAGGTCTAGTGCCCAATCATAATCACATCCTTGTCATATTCAAACATCAATCATCAATCGTCTTTCGATTTTCCATCTCTAGCCTCGTTGGGACATAACGACCCGGAGACTCTCTACACTGCTTCCGGTTTCATTGATTTCGCGGATTTTGTTCCTTGATATATATTTATATTTGTTTACATTTATCTATGTATAAAGAGGGTTAAGTTTATGCGAGTCACCCACTATCATGATCTGTTAATTACTGGATTGTAAGCGCGAATGTTATAAATAGATCTATTTGGGATTGACATCCCCATTCGAGTGAGTCATTTTCACTGTGCCGGTTTGCCTGACAACGGACGTATACCATGTTGGATTTGGGATGTTTTGGGTTGAACATCATCACGGACAATGTTGGCAATTTATATTGCAAGTCATACATGTCGAGCTTCAGTGTCATGAGCTTAGAGAAACGTAATTGCATTTTGTGATAGTAGTATGTGTTGCTATATCACGCACTTGGAAATCTTGTAGTCCACACTACTTTTACTGAATGTCACTGATTGGTAAACACTTTTTATGGTACTGCGGGTGATGCAATAGGCAAAACATTCATTTGATCCTACATTTACAAGTACATTTTGTGATATTATGCACATTACAATTATCATGCAAACTTTGAAACATTGCGGTCCAACTTTCATACGTACATTTTGTGGTTATTATAAGGGTTGAAATAGTCATACGTATTTTACAAATCTTTGATCCAACATTTACACTAAATCATTTTGTGTTACTGCGGGGAAGCAGTAGTCGTTAAACATTTATTTTTTTATGGTACTGCTAGTGATGCAGTGGACCAGATTTTCATTGATTTTACATTTGTACTTAAACAAACCTATGAACTCACCAACTTTATGTTGACACTTTTAAGTATGTTTTTCTCAGGTGAATTAGATGCTTGACATATATGATGTGCATTAGAGTCTAGACTATACACGATTACATACATGGGTTTCTACAAACAAATCTCGTTGTATTACTTTCAAGATTTTCATTGTGATGCAAATATGGGACAAGTGCTATAATAAGTTCAATTTTAATTAAATCAACGAGATTACTTTTCAAACAACTCATTTTGAGGTCGTTCTCTCATAGCTTATGCAATGTACTTATGAAGTAACACTCCCAGACATAATTCTGCTACGACCCAATTTTGGGGGTGTTACAGGACTTCTACTTTATTCTTCTCATTACTAATTGGTGTTCGCGAAATTCTATCATTCTTTGTATTGCCTGAAGGCTCTGATCCGCTAGTACTAGTAGAAGGGTTTACTCCTGCAGAAGACAATAGAGGTCTGTTAGTTACTTTGGGAATGTTTCCTGATGATGTGATAGTGTCAGCAAATCGATCTGTTTTCTTCTTGTTAATAGGCGTGACCGCAACTAATTTCTTACTAGGTGTGTGAATAACAGGGCAAGTATCTCTAACATAACCTAGCAACTCTTGAATCAGCCTAACATACATACAGGCTGAGTAAGATGCACTATCTAAAGGGTTTCGTGATTTAGCTTGTTCAACTACCTCCCTAAGAATAGCAGCTTGTTCCATAGTATGCTTAAGGTAGTATTCATGAGCTTCTCTTTTATTCTTAACCTTAGGAGCCAAAATTACTAGGTCAAGCTTATACATTTCTAGAGCAATAGTGGTAGCATTTGACACTTGGGCAACATTATCAGAAATTTCCTTTCCTTTTAATTTCCTAAGATCATTTTTAATGCTGTTATGAGAACCACTTTTTCCTGAAGTTGAGCATTTAAATCAAAAATTTCAACAGACTTTTGATTTACTTTATTAACCAAAGATTCAGTTTTTTTCTTTAGCACGAACACGTGAAGGTTTAGTTGAATCATGATTTACTTGATTAACCAAAGATTCAGTTTCTTATGGAAACGGGTCTGGAAGGGTCACCAATTATGTTTTTTAACGGATTATCTTTTGTCCATTTACTGAGGTGTTCTGATATTGGAGCGTCTGAGTGCACAGTAGTAGGAATCACATTCGATGATGAGGATTCTTCAAAAATAGTTTCTGGAATTGGAATGCCAAAATAAGGATCGTTACTCATATGTGCAACCTCAAGGTCATGTGACTCTTCTTCAGCACAGAGAGGAATTGTTTAGGATTGTGATTGTGGAGTGGTTTGTAAAGTACTTGTAGAAGGTGCATCTTGATCAACAGTTTTTAAGGAAGGTGAACCGGTTCACTCAGCAGGAGCTAGAGCTTCTACAACAGGAAGTAGAGAGGCAACACTAGCTGGAGGAGTAAAGAACTCATCAAACACTGGCTGAAACACAAGATCCCATTCATCCCTCGATGGTGGTACAAATGGTGCTAAAGGAGGAAGGTTTGGAACGAGTCCTGAACTGGGTGTTGCAGGAGTCATTTCATGAAGCGCGAGTTCTAAACTGTTTTGTTCAGAAGCTATAGCTGTCAGCTCATCAAAATTGACATGGATGGTTTCAATGATTTTTCTGGTACGTCAGTTGTAAATACGGTAAGCTTTCTTCTTAGGTGCATATCTAATGAAAATACATATATTAGCTTTTGCTTAAAGTTTTCCAAAATT
>BQNB010117056.1:4119-21241 GCA_026074375.1 Tanacetum coccineum
TCTTACCCGGTTTAATATACGTATTATATATCATATTATATATATTTTTAAGAGTGAATTTTATCAAGGGTAACTTGGTAATTTTCTTAATTGCTCTTTGAAATATTATTATAGTATTTTATTTTAATATGTGTATAAAACTACCACAATCAGTTTTTTTGATAAAGATGGTAATGATAATAATAAACCTTCATCATCATCGAATAACGAGTAGTGTATGCAGTATGTTATTTGTAATGACATAGTTTGGTTATTTCCGTTCGTATATTACTATTAGCCTAATTGTGTCATATTTGCGAAAACTATGACTTCGTTATATTGTTTTGGAATGAAGATGTGGATGAATGAAGTTTAGTAATTTTGTTTCATACTTTTGGGTCATTTACACGTTTTGTGGGTAGTTTTTTTTTGGAAAACAATCTAGAAAATGTTGTATTTGCTGCTGTTTTTTTTCTTGTGCAAGCTCATTTAGGGACGACAATGTCGTCCCTCAGAAATATTAATTATAAACAATTTTAAACTTAGGGACGATATTGTCGTCCCTACATATATTTATTTTGAAGAATTTTAAACTTTAAAAACAAAAACTTTTTATACAAAATAAATTTAAGGACGATATAACGTCTTTAAGCACCTTAGGGACGACATGCATCGTCCCTGAAAGTTAAAATTCTTGTAGTAAATTTTTGAAAATTATTAAAATTTTTAGCCATGCTAAGATTCGAACCCTAGTCTTTAGCTAAAACAAGCAACCTTCCAACCACTATACCATGCCAGAATTTGCAATTTATAATTCTAAAACAACATAGTTATTGTTTAATAAACACAATGATTTGATATTACTTCCATAAACTATAACCCTAACATATCTATTCCTTTAATATAGGTTTGACAAAACAAATGACTCTTTCTATATCCCCTAATATTATTCATCGGTATATTCACAACCATATTCACCCCAAACTCTAATATCATACATTTATCATCATGAGAATTGCATGGTAACTCATGTTATAGTATTTATTGATTGAATGGTGTATTTTGGAAATGTATGTAACTCTTCTGGTTATTGGTTAATGTTATTATGCATTGTTAGGGTTTCCAAATTTCTAGAATGGAAGTCGCACGAGCCTAGTGGGTTGTCATCTATTAATCCGAAACTTGTCGAATTAAGTTTGGAGAACGAGCTCGATATACTACATATGGCTAAGGAGTCGTGGATCGTTTATATTCTTGGTCATGTATATGTACTTTATGCATCATAGTTGCATGTTTTAGGTTTGGATACCTGATATATGTTCACTCAATTATGTGCAGAATATTTGGTGTTGCTAGGTATTGTGAAACAGAAATTATTACACAGCGGTAGACATGCGTTTCATTTTATAAAGGCTGACTGAGATGGAAGTGGGAGGGTATAAAAGAGTTTCAAACAAACAAATTTGCTTGACAAACTTTTCACCCAAAGTTCTGGACATCACATTGGTTGGTCTGCCTGGAATGACAAAGGTTCCGGTAGCTGACCAGCCATTAGATATTGAGACATAAATCTGTAAAATGATACTTTTATACATCAAGCAGCCAAGTTGTTTAATATTAGCGGTCACCCCTGCCAATTGATTTAGGAAATTCATATGCACTTCATATTGCTGGCATTGCTGATCGTGGCGGCAAGGCTATTACATACACTATGATGATGTTTATCTTTTTCTAAATTATAAATCTCATATTTGCTACAATTTCTATAGGTAATCGTACCATTGGCGTAATTACAAAGGTAAATGTTACATTGAATACTTATTGTATGGTTGTCAACATCTTCTTTTTCCATGTACTTTTGTAAATATAAATAATTTGTTCTTTATATAGTTGGATATAATGGATAGGATGCTTGCAATCTATTACTTGGCAAAACAATTCCTCTTCGACTTGGTTATGTTGGAGTTGTCAACTGCAGTCAAGAGGTAAGTTTATCAGAGTATTGTTGGATTATGGTAGTCGGATAGCACGTATACGTTACGAATATGTGAGCCTATTGGGGGCACATACGTTAAGACACGAAGAGTACGTTTATTATGTAATTAATATATATACTTGTTATATATTTATTAATTATATAATATGCTTCACATTGATAATTTAAATAACCATTAGTTACCGTTATATTTTATAACTAACTCATAACTATTTAAATATGAACCGAATGGACTAAAATTAACAAAACCCAAACTTTGTGGGTGTCACTTGTTGGCCGACCCATATAGCTTCTAGAAGGGAATTTTGGAATTAAATTTTAGAGACAAGGGATAAGTATTGTATTGTGATAAGAATTATGAGGGTATCCTAGTTTATCTACAACTAGGATTAGAGGATATATATAAATACCCCATCTCCTCCTCCAATTAACTGATTAGATCCCATTCACATAAAACCATACGATATATTGGTTTTTCTCAAAAGTCGGTTAACATAATTATGACCCTTCAAAACCCCTATGTCACATTCAATGCCTAATAGTAATAAGCATGAATTTGTTCATTCAATGTCAAGTCTATGACATGGAATTTATAAATTCAAACAGAATACGGTGGCAAATAGAATGATTTGTCTTGATTGCATGTATATTATACAATCGAGTATCGGTGGTTCGTGGTTCTCCTAGTTCGACAACTACACAACCAATATTAGGGTTTTCATGATTTTCGGTACTACTTACAAGGGTTGTTTGGTTTTCGGTTCAAGTAGTTAAAGCATACACTTGGTGTTTGGAGCTCGTGAAGTTACGACTAGCATTGTTGCGTACTTGTTCGACGTGTTGTGTGAGCAACCGTAGAGGCGATTATTTTAGTCGCTTTATTTGTTTTCAAGATCAATTGCTGAGAGGTACGCGTTTCTATTTACTTCTTATTATGTGTTAACCTATATGCTATTACTAGATCCAATCCGCTGCGTACTCGTAAGCTAATGGTTACCTAGATTAGTTAAATCCCAACAGTGGCATCACGAGCCAACTCGTTTTAGCTTTATGGGTTACACGTTTTTGTTTTAATTATACGCCTTGTTTATATGCCTATTATTAAAACATATGCCATCATCTACTGCGTTAGAAATTTTATTTATGTTTTACTAGTAAAATATGGCAATAATATTAGATTCTTGCCATAAAATAAATAAAATATGTAGATCTTGATATTGAATTCTATTAAAAGTTAATATAGGATTAAAAGGGGAAATTAAAATTGTTAATTTAGCTATTGATTTCCTTTTTAATTATGTCTAATTTTCGCTATAAGACCCACTCAATCACAATATGTGTGAATGGGCGATCCTAGCACTTTAGCCGAAAACCTAGTGAGGTGTTCTTATGGTTTCTCCACTTGGGAAGAAATGGCGAGAGACTTGGATTTACATGTTTTAACGATAAAGCTCAATGTCATCTTTGTATTATGAATCTCTGTATGCATGATTATTTAATGTCTAATTGTTTACGCGCCTAATTAAATATGCCATATGTCTAAAAAGATGATGTTTATGTAGTCTATTAATTTTTACACGCCTAATGCATGCTCATAGTGACCAACCATTTGTTTCGTGGAAAACTGTTTTTGTGAAAAATTAATAAGACGTTAAACTAATGAAACAAGTTTTTCTTGATTTAAAAACTGGACGCTATGGACTCATGGGAAGTATGGCTCATCCACTAGAACAAACTTTAAGAGAAGTTTAAGGCGGGTTGTTTTTACGTAATTCCCTAAAGAAATAAGGTTTTTAATATGCTTCGCGCTGACCTGTTTCTCCGCTTCTTTGTGCGTTCGATTGGAGTTACCATGAACCATGGCATGTCACTACAGTGTCATTACTAAAGTTTTTTAAAATTAGTGATACAAAGTTGGTTTGCATGCTTCTTTGTACACGCTTTTAACACATTTATGTGCATACCCCTTTGAAAATTTTAAGTCTATGTCATCCAACCGTAGAACACGTGCAATTGGTTTGAGTCTCTTTGTCAGACCCTGGACCCCTACCAACCCATGGTGAATTTCGCCTACTGGTCAGACCTTTGACGATTTTTACACGTTCTCGTTTGGTCGACTTAATTCGAGTCTCTTGGTCAGACCCTGGACCCGAGGCATAAGATGATACTAAACATGCTCACAAACATTATTACATGCTGACTAATGTTTTTGACAAGTATCATAAATCTAAGAGTTGCATTAATTGCAATTAACGCTCGTCGCTTACCTCTTGCCCTACTTATTTTCTCACTGGTCAGACCTCTGGTTAACAAGTAGGAGGTCAAGTTGGATCTTAGTCTTAATTAGTAAATTAATTGGGTAGTTAATTCTATTAAGAATTTAATTATCGAAAATACTAAATTGAACTTTCTATGTTCTGTTTAATTGTGTTTTGCAACATAATTCGTAAACGAAAGTTTGTTTTTCTTCAAAAGACAAACAGTCTCTTTTCCTAGTAAGAAGAGTGAGACATTAATTCTATCTATACTCATTGGTTGACAAGAATAAGATAGGATTATAATTGAAAATTATCGATTACAATTAAACTCATTTACTTTCTTTCATTACCCTTCTTTTCGGCTTTGAAATAATTGAAAGATAAAATATTTTGAGTAACTAGAGAACATTTTGTCTATAGCTACCAAAATATATGACAGCTTGCACTTGTCATGATGTATGAGTTTAAACCGCAATGAGTAAAGAAATTACTAGCATATCCGCTGGGTAATTTTCTTAGACTCATTTTATTCCTTAAGGTGCTAAATACCCTTGTGGCTATGCAGACGATATAGGAGGAATTGCATGCTTAATATTCAAGTTAAATGAGAGCATGAATGGCTTGTCCCTCATCTACACAAGTAGAATTTCATATTCTCTGCACAATACCTAAGTACATTGCTACTTGTAGGCATTCTAAGAATAGGAAAGTAAATAAATTGCTATTTGATTTCTACTGGTGATGTAACACTTACAATGTTGACAAATCCAGTGGGAGTTTTGCATTTTATATTACTGAAATGACATTCTTGTAATGGTGTCAAATTCAGTGGGAGCTACAAGATTTATTTCCTTAATAGTTGCCCATATTATTTCTAGCTTGCTTTGAAATAATTAATTACTTTCCGAATATGAACAAACACATGTTTAAGTAAGATTGCATTTTATTTTATATGATAACAAGTTCCATATCTGAGGTTGCTTTCCGAAATGTTATCTATAGAATAATAATCCACAATTCCTTATTAAACATTATAGTTTGAAATCTACATGTAATATCTATGACACTATCATATTGTTTATACAATTGCGCGCTTGTCGTATTGTTTGTTTACCTTAGATAATGTTGTCCCGTACACAAGTGGGAGAAATCTTAAATGTGTGCAAGGAACAACATATAACAATATGATTATTGGTTTCTCTTGACCGCAAGGTAAGGAAGCTAATCAATCTACTAGGACTTAAACACGAAGGATGTTTATTGTCCTATTACATTAAAAGTCAAAGATATAATATAAAACTACTTCATCTAATTGACTACATGATTTAGTCAATATAATCATGGTTCATGATAATAATCATGATTTTGAAGTATGAAATTAACTTGAAATTACTATTGAACAAGAGTTTGCGTTCATGATTACTTTAGTTAGAATAATTATGTTTACTTGCTAAGACATAATTATAAAGTTCTTGAATTTATCATTACTCATAAATAAAAGTAAGTAGTAAAATTTTTATGTCTTCTTGTTAACACATAAACATGATGTCCTTGAATTATTCAAAGACTTGTAACGTATACTTTACATGTTTTGTTTTCTTGAAACACATGAACATAGAGTTAGTGTACTATTCAAAGAAATATACGTTATAGCATGCACTTGGTTTTAAAATACTTTGTATTCAATTTGGCTCAACCCAATTGACAAGTATTTGATCCAAAGAGAATTAAGTTATCTAAGGAATTCTGATGTAGTCTCACAATTTCAATACTCATAGAATACCACATAATTATGGTATGTCTAATGCGTCAAAACAAACTGTATTCACATTGTTTGATTTCTGATAATTTTAATTGCTCTACCTCCAAAATTTACCTCCACTCTGGTTTGAAAATTATGGTGTGTCATGGATAACACTATATTGTTCAACACTAGAGGTTTTCAAGACATTATCTATTTTATGGATTGGGTGAAATCCCATTATGTCTTGATTAAAGTTCTTAAATTTTGTTAATATCTTATGAAACATATTATTAACAAGCTAGATATGAGAACTGTAAAATGTGTTTTGTGTTTTCAAAGATTAAGACTTGTAAGGGACTACGATCCCACACATTTTTGGTTAAAAGATATTTGCGAACAATTATTGGAATTAAAATTATGTAACATTAGTGCTTGGAATTAAAATTATTGGAATTAAGTTGAAGAATAGGTATATTAAAGGACGATGCAAGGGGGTCTCACGGTGTCACATGACTCTGATAAATTTTTATCTCGTAGTGTTAATTTCCGTACAGATCCTCACATTCTTTTAAATGCATCCGGTCCAAATTTCTTTTTTGGTGTTCGAGTGTTTGCTTAATTAGTCCACTAATACGTGAAAAGTAAACTTAGTCTGTTGTTAAAGTAACTTTTTTTTATTAAAACCATATTATTTGTTTATTTTTCTTCTATATATTATAACTTAAAAAAATTTGTGTACTCGGTGTCTTTTGGTCATGTTTTCGTCATGGGGTATACTAGGCGCAATGCATGTGGTGAGAGGTGAATGATAGCATTACACCATTCCTTGGTCAAGCATGAGGGGGTAACTTTTGTAACCCTTGCCCTTTTTGTGCTTTGAATATTCTAATATTAGTCCTTCGACTATTTGACGTTTGTTAGTTTTTTAGAATATGTACCGTGTTAACGGTGGTGAATTTATGTGATCGAGGTAAATTATGGTTATATGGTGTATAATAATCTTTTTTAGAGGGTATTATTATGTTAATTATGTTCCGGGTGGTTTGGCCCGTGAATTGTGAGAAGTGCCGAAAATGAGTCCCAACACGTCCGATAATGTCCAAAATGAGTTTTAGGAAATAAAGCGTGGACATATATGTCATGTAAATACTCAAAGTTACTGGAAAAGTATTTTACGATCATAGTTTTTGAGTTTTAAGTGAACCCGACACAAAAACAAAGACACCCGAGACCCTAGGATACCCTAACCGATTTTGAGCTCAAGTAGGGGACAAGGAGGCTTATTTTTAGCTACTTCATCCGAAGGAGGTACTTGTAATTGTCTTATATGATTCAAACACACACACACACAAACACTCTCATATACAAACTCACAAAAAATCACCTTTTGTTCTCTCCTCTCCTTCTCTTCTTGTCGTTCCGAAAAACTAAGACAAACACTTCTATAATTTTTTGAAATTTGATCAAAAACATGAAGAGTCTTGGAGTTTTGGGTTGATTATAGTGCTCGAGTTATTGTTAAAACAACGTTTGGGTTGTCCGGTTCGCGTCAAAAATTATTTTGAAGACCATTCTTGTAAGTCTTTCAAATTTAAATTTTACTTGTCCTTTTGGGTTGTTAATGATGCATAGATGTTAGTTGTACGGCCCGATCGTTTAAAATCGAAAGCGAAAAGTTTAAAAATGGTTATTTATGGTGTGTTGGTTCGAAAATAAAAGGAAAGAAAAAGAGGTTTTGTTAGTTTTGATATTGTGGTCGTGATGGTTGAAAAACATATATTTGCTATGTAGCTTATTTTGTATATGGCTTATTTTTAAGCTCGAATAGCTTATTTTGAGCTTATTAGCTCACGGCTAGAAATAGAAACACAAGGGAGGTGTTTTTGACTATTTACCTTGTATGTTGTATATTTGTGGACTATTTTTATAGCTTATGGTGATAGCCAAATACGATACGTAGCTTATTAGCTTATTTTTAAGCTTATTGGACTTATTTTGGAGCTTGTAAGCTCACGACCCAATAATCATCAATGAGCCGTGGCTTATTTGATGGCTTATTGTGGTCCGGGTTACTTATTTACTTATTGATTCGAGCTTATGTATACTAATGGACTTTGGTTTTGGGCTTAGAACGTATATTGGATACTTAAAAACCTTAATGGACCCTTGTTGGGCCTTAAAGCCCAATAAGAGCTAACTAGTCGTTTTAGGAATTTTGACAAACTTTTGGGAAGTGAAATATACTTGTGAAGTTATATTGAAAGTCGTTTTGAGAATGTATCTTGGGAAAACGTCGTGAAATATGTCAAACAATAATGTAACAAGTATGAGCATGTTGGTCAAGAGCACAAGTTGATCAAGGAAGTCAAATCAAGATGATTCAAGTCAAGGAGATGATGCAAGATAACGATCTCAAGAACTCAAAGTCAAAAGATAAAGGCTCAAGATTAAGATCACAAAGCATGAATGAATAAAGCCATTATAAACAAGACAAGACCAAAACAAGGCAAAGCATAAACGTCAAAAGTCATATCTTCAATGTCTTCGGTGGTACGGAGGAGTTTGAAGAAAGAGACCTCAACGTTAAGGGAGATTGTTAGCCTTAATTATATTAAGTCAAACAAGAATGTTATCGGTCTTACAAAGTCAAACTAGGTCTTGTATTGTAATAGGCTAGTCGGGTTCAACGGGCTTGGTTTGTAATCTAATATTGTAGTGTTTCGGGCTCAAAGCCCAAGATATGCCAAGCCCGGCCCATGTAGAAAGCCCATACGCCTACTAGTTGGCACTGGGTATAAAAGGACCCTCTCCACACATGGAGAGGGTGTTGGTTTTCATTTGCATAGTTTATGTGTGTATGTAAAACCTCCCATCCTACTCTTTCATCTTGAATCTAATCTTCTATCTTTTCCTTCTCTTTTTTCTCTTTTCTATTTTTGCTTATTGGTATGGCTTATCTTGTGTTTGGATAGCTTATTATCTTGGGATAACAGTTATTTTGAAATTAAGTCGTCAACCATTACACCACTAAAAAACGTTAAGGATGACCGTACAACAAGCATCTGACCTCTATTCATTAAACATGAAAACTCTTTTGGAAACAAATGTCTAAGTGGAACATTAATTGGACTAGGTCGTGTTCGAACGTCGTTGCATTTGCTTGTGTGATATTGAGTTTGCTGCAAGACACCTTTATTTAAGGTGAGTTATCGTAGCCCCACTTTTTTAAATCTTTTCTGTTGGGGGAAATGATACTCAAATGTGTTTTGAACTGATTTTTCTGAACTGTGTTAAACGTGGTTTTGTTTTTGGGATAATGTGATGTGCTTATGACTGCTATATGAATATTATGTGGTTTGATTGTACTTGCATGCATCGAGATGCATGGCAATGTATGTGATTAGCATGGATTTGCTATGTTTGTGATGATCTTGCCCTAAGTAAATGCTCCAGCTGGTAAGCTTTAGGTGCGGGTGACCTCGGAGTTGCGACTCCAAGAGCATGGGTATATGTTGTTATGATGACTAGCACGTGGATGCTCTGTCATGGTGTATGATTAGCGGGGATGCTAAGTCATGGAATTGGAAATGTTTTGCATATATTCACTGTCATATTGCACAATTATCCACTGTTTGAAATATTGGCACTTTGACTGGGTTTTCTTCAAACCTACTAGCTCACCAACATTTTTCTTGACCTTTTTGATGTATCGTTGTGTGGTGTATATTTTATTGTTTCAAGTTTTAAATTTATATTTTGCCGACTAAACCAAAAACAACACTTTAACCGGTAGTGTACCCGATCGGTAGTAGTTTCGTGGTAAGTATGGTGTCGAACACTTGAAGCGAGGTTAAATCTATCAATTTAATTAATATCTTGGTTATCTAATCTATGTAATTTATATTCTATTCTAAACCTATGTCAATCCTAGTCCTAATTCTAATGGGTAAAAAGGGGGTTTTCAGCCTGAGAAACTGGCACGGTTTTGTTGGTGACTACAATCAATTCATGGCACTTTAACCCATGCAAGCTAATAAATAAAAGATAAAAGAGCGGTCGAGCCAAATATAAGAAAACTATATTAACCATTATTAATCTGATTAGAAAGTTGGTTTGTTTATTAAGTGTAATGATTTCTTCTCTTGAGGTGGCATATCATTTTTAAGACATAGGCGTTACATCATTCTAAGACCTAGACACATTAATTCTATCATAATTAAATCATTTGCATAAAGCATCCTTATTTGTTGATTATAATCTATCTTAAGGATTAAAGCAATGGTGATCTTGTTAAACCCTAGCTCATAGAAACTTTACACACTTACCGCTTAATGGCAATTTATACACTAGTAGTCCACTTGTCCAACTATCTAATGGAATCAGAACGTTACTTGTTGAATTATCTAGTTCACCTGATAGTCAACACGATCAATAAACCATTGACAATATCCAATTAACTAGTTAAACCCGAAGCGTATCCTAGACACGGACTTAGAAGGACAATATTTGTGATCCTATTATTCTAGATGTATAAATTTACAATATTTTTCTAAGTTATCATGATTTATAAAACAGATAACTTATTTTTTTACGATCTTTTACAAAAAATATCTCATAATTATACATAAGCAATCATTTATCTTTTTCTCTGATAAGTCTTTGATCTTTTCTCTGTCAACATAAACTCTTTCAGCAGTTGTAATATTTAAGCAGTTGTAACTTTCACACCAACAGTAGTTACTTTTGTACCAGCAGCACTAACTATGTACAAGCAGCATTAACTACTTAGAAAGTTTTCTTCAATCTTCATCAGCAGTACTAAGTTACACTAGCAATAGTAACTTGCAATAGTAACATATACTAGTAGTAGTAACTTATACTAGCAGTAGTAACTTATACTAGCAGTAGTAACTAGCAGTACGAATATACACTAGCAGTAGTAACTAGCAGTACTAGCTATTTAGCATATTTTTCATTAAGATTACTAACACCACTAATTTATACTTAGCAGTAGTAACTAATACCTTAACAGTTTTAACTTCCACTTAACAGTAATAACATCCAAACAGCATCAAGAGGCTTTTAATCCCAACAAGCCTCCCTTAAACTTGATATTTATCTTCAAAAAACTTAAGTTTCTTCATTAAAAGCTTCATAATCACCAAGAGGATGCTTCTAATTTACTTTCAGTGTTTCTTGGAGTTATTTGTCATAAGCTTTAAGATGCTGTTTACCATTTCATTCCAATAGTCAGATTGCAGCTTCTTATTTAACATATCGGTGATTGTTGCAGGTGTAAGGGGAAATCTCTTCTTAACTAGCATATAGACATGCATATCTTCAAACCTGTGTATTCCACAGGAATCATATAGCCTCCAAAGCAATACTTTCTTTCCTTTATAATATTACCTTCCAACTATAATATTCTACTGTTGTTAAAACATGTCTTTAGATCACCCCACATCTCTCTTTCATAGCCTTTCTTATGGCCTTGTATTCCCATGCTTAGCTTTAACCAACTTCCACAGATTTTCCAAGTCTTCTCTATCAAACTCTTTAAGCAGTTGACTAAATAATAAGTATGTCTTGGCACTTCCATCAGCTCTTATTATTTCATAATAGCTTTGCCTTTTTTTCTATGAATCTAGAAATTTACAATGGGTGCAGGCTTGGTAGCTAGGGGTATAACATCAATTGCCACTTCATAATCTTAAACAATCTCAAAGCATTGTTTAAGATCTTCTTTCTCTTTATCATCTTCCATTTTCGTTTCTTTGCTACCTCTTGTTTAGTCTTCTCCTGCTCTCTTGAACTACTTTCTGTGCCATCCTCTTCTTAGCTTTTCTTTGAGCTCTCTTTCACCATCAGTATCCATTACAACACAAACATGTTTTACACTGGTATGGCTTTATCAAATAACTTCTGAATTTCTATAAATGACTTGTTCTTTAATTGACTTTGCTTGTAACCAGCCATATTTTTTAGATAAGTTGACATTGTACTTTCCTTTTGTGCTTTAGTTGGTGGCTTGTTCCTCTTTTCTTGAGCTCTTAATGATGCAAAGTGTTTCTTCCTCTTCTCTAAGAGTTCTACAAACAATCTTGTCTTCTCTTCATCTGTCAATTCTTCTTGCTCTCTTGCTTGCAATCTTTCAGCCAATAACCTATCAGCCTCTATCATTGCTTGCACATTATCCCGTGAAATGTTGGCTTCTTCAATTTTCTCAGCCTTCTCTCTTGCAAGTCTTGCTTGTTCTTCTTCTTCAGCTTGTAACTTGAAAGCAAGTTCTTCATCAAGCTTGAGTAGCTCTTTCTTAGACATTTTCTTCACAGGTTCTTCTTCAACGATTTTGCCTTTACCCTTGTCCTTGACCTGTGTTGGGTACCTTTGTTTTTATTTTTTTTTTTTTTTTTTTTAGTTCTTGTGAAGAAACTATCGGTGTAGGAGCTTGCTCTTGTTCATGAAAAACAATCCCTTTTGCTCTGGGTATTGTTGAGGGTGCTGTTGTGGTTGTACTCTGCACTAGCTCTTGTACCACAACCTTAGGTTTTGCACTCCTCAATTCAGCCAATGCTTGAGCCAAAGTGATCTCTTCAGTAGTAATTGTTGCAGCAGCACTAACTTCAGCAGTACTAACTACTTATTCAACAACCTTTTTACACTTTGATCTGTGACAAACCACTTATTCACCATTAAAAAACATATGTACAAACATTCTGAACATCCTCTTACCTTATCCTATAGTTTCATCAACCAATATAACTTCTGCATCTTGGTCAATGTCATCTATTTTCCTCCCCTATTTGGATGAATCCTCCTGATCACCTAAACCTTCATCTTCAGAGGAAACAACTTGTGCAGATCTACCAATCTTGAATAATCTTTTCATCCCTGGAGTTTTTAACTTCCTTTTCCTTTCCAGCTTTTTGACTCTCTTCCTCAAACTAGCAATCTCCTTTGCTTGAGCAGCCTTTGTTGTCTCTAAGTCAAGAACTCTATTAGACAGTTTTGTACAAAGGTTAATCAATTCCTTAAGTTTTAGTTTGTCCTCCCCACTTCCAAGTGTGTTAACTCTTAAGAGAGGTAGGTCATTGGACTGTGTAGGTACATTTTCCTCATTGACAGTCTCATCTGCTCAATCAGGGCTCTGTAGGATCCACTGCCGTCTAAGAATCTCGAGCTTATAGAGTCTTTTCTTGTCTGTTTTCTCCTAGATTGTTTCTTCTAAGGTTGTGATGTTGATGGTTGAATGATGGGTGTGTGATGGGGATTAGTTGGCATAGCTGAACCTTCACCCATTTCTTCTTGAGCTTGAACCATCATGGTTAGAAATAAGGGTGTAACTGCTCCAGAGAATCCTTTCCCAACCCTTTTCATATTGCCAAATACCTTCTTTGTGTGAGAGGGTGTAACAAAAATTTCATCAGGTAGGCGGTAAACATTTATCACCAATTGTTATCTAGAAAAATCCTACACAAACCTTCGGGATACATTAGGAAATTTTGGACACTTTCTATCCTACTTACTTCACCATACTTTCAAAGAATACTTAGGAAAAGTTTTTAAAAATTTTATGGGTTTGTGGCTAAGCAGATTATTAGAGAGGCCATAATGCTACTAAATTCGTTCCATGCAGTAGACTTAGCACTTAGGCATTGCAGACTAGTATGAATAAAAAACTTTCATTGAGGAGAAAAGAAAGCTTTGTAGAATGTAAGTTTCTGTGAAGGTTTTTTATATCCCATTAAAGCAAGTTGCTCAAAAATATTAGCATTGGGTAGACACTCAATTCCTTCAGCATCTTCTAATTGAAGATTGATATGTGTGAAAACACATATCCTTTTTATATAAAAATAGGCCCTAAAAGAGAAATTGTGCGTAAATGCTTTGTTATTGCTTGTTTTTGTTTTTGTGATTGTGTAGGTTACGGATAATGCAAATAAAATCTCAAAGAAAACGGTTCTTTCAAAACCGGACAAACACGGACACGGGAATGGAAAAGAGTGTACAAGAGCCGAAAGAATGCTTTCAAAGTCAACCATTGGTCAACCCTTAGTTAACCAAAGTCAACACAAAAAATGACAAAACCTAAATTTCCCAAAACAGTCCCTCAAAGTTAAACCAAATTGCAAAAATAATCCCTAAACCCTAACGATGTTAACTCTTTTTATTATAAGAGTTAACTCCCGTTTATCTTATGCTTTTTATATTACAAGCTAAAAATTGTTAAACTCTTAACCCGTGGCCCAAAACCTTTACATAAGCCCAAAGATAAACGATTTTAACCCGGGTCAAAGAAAAGTTAAACTCCCACTCCTTTTATAAAAGGTAAAACACGGGAAAAACAGTTTTAACTGTTCATCATCTTCCCCATTTTACCTTGAGCTCAAATCAAGAGGTAAATCTAAATTGGTGACATGGCTACGCAATTCAAGTGAAAAAGGACACCTTGGCAGAGTTAAACGTCACATGATGCTCTCATTGGCTAATCCCTAAAAGGGAATGACACGTGGGGAAAGGAGGAAACACACCAATCAAGTGGGATTTGCACTAAATTGTGTGTAGAAGAAGCACAAGTACCCTGACACACGGATTGCCACGCTGGCAATCCGTGTGCTCACTTAATGATCCAAGGGCCAAGATTAGAGAGCCAATGATTGAGAGACATGATGGGGGAGGGATTTATGGTGAGGATTTCTAACAAACTCCAGGACTAGTTAGAAGTTTCTCTGTAAAGGTTAAAAAGCCTTTCACATTCACACACACATATCTTCTTTTCTACATTTTTTTTACAGTTTTCTTAAGTAGATTTTGTAATCATTTTACTTAAAATGTAATTTTTCATATTAAAAAGTTTTTGTAATCTTCATTTCCATGTATTGTAATCTGTTCTCTATTAATGAAATCATTTTTCACTTTTACTTAATATTTATTTCATTATAAGCTTTTTACAAATCCTATACTCATGTATTATGTTTATAAGCTCTCTTAAGCTTCTTAAAGCTCTTTGAGTCTCTAGCTCTAATTGAGCTAATTAATAATACATTTAAATCATATTTTAACTTTTAAAATCAGACAATTACCCTTGCTTAATGGATTTTGAGCTTTTGGATGATAAGCTTACAATGGAAGAGCTTATAGGACTTTTACTAGCTTATCATTGATAAGCTAGAGCTTGTAGACAACTCATTAGAGCCTTTTATAGCCTTTGTTTAGATAAGGCAATTGTAAGTCCCTTATTTCTATTTCTGTCTTAAATATCTAGCTTAATAGTTGCTTAATCTGCTTATAATTAGCTTATGTATGCTTAATCTTTTCTTATTATGTTTATTAGTGGTTTTATAATTCATCTGATTTCATTGTTGGGTAGTATGGGATCTTAAGTTTTGCTTATATTGCAGTCTTATATCTGTCCTCATATACATGCAAGATGACTATATTAGTAGCATAGCTTTATAGTTGTTAATTCTGGTATTGGCATATTACTTATGTTCATTGTGGTTTTGCATACAATGTGATTTGATATCGGTTTCTAAGTTGTAATCACTAGATCTCTTATTCTCAAGTTTAAATGGATTTTGAGTTGGTTTAAAGGGGTGTTTGGGTCAGCAGCACTAACCATAGGTTAGTGCTGTTTTTGGCACTTTGGTCTTTTGTGTTTATTTTAGATTTCAAATTTAGGTTAGTTCAAGCTATTTTTATAAGTTAGATTTGTGTTAGCTAAGTTTTCAATAGTAAGTATCATAAAAGCTCAAATCTGTCTAGTTTTAATTGCATTATTAGCTTGTGCCTTTGCTTAATTTGCATCTAGGTTTGAGTTAAAAGAGTGTAGAAGTCATTTAAAATAGGCCTGCATTTTGTCTAGTTTAAGTTTTGGCCATAATTGTGTCAACTGCATCAGCAGTTATAATAGACAAATTTCCATTTTTTAGCTTAATTTTTAGAGAGTTAAAATAGTTTTTAGCTTTTGCTTTTCATAATACAATAAGTTTTTAGGTCATTAATCATCTTTTTCAAATTGGTTTTTGAAGTTAAGCTATTTTGATAATTTGTTTCTAACCTGCAAAATAGCTTTTTGTTTTTCAACTTTCAAATACTAAAGTAAGCAAATGCTAGCTAAGTTGTCTGTTTTCAAAAGGCTTTTCCAATAAGCTCTTGTTTTCCTTATAACTTTTTGAAAGCATTTTCAAAAAGCCACTTAGTCAAGCTTTAAGAAAATATAAGTTCAATAAATAAAGTCCTTCATTTGTTAGCTTAAATTATTAGCTTTTTCATTAAAAATCCAAAAATACCAAGAGTAGCCTATAGCTTTTTCATAGTGCTTTTTCTTTGCTTATCTGTTTTTCAAAATGAATTTTGTTTGCAATTCTAAGTAGCTTACTAGCTGTGCTTTAAGTAGGTAATAAACTTCTTGGCCTAAGGATCCACTTATAAGCTTAATTTTAAGCTCAAAGTCTGCCTAGGGACTGTTTGGTTTGTAGTTTTCATAATAAAGCTTATTTGGATTTTCAGTTCTTATTTTGTTTTCTTTTGCTTATTTCTTTCTAAACATGCTTATTAGGTTTGTCTTAGGTTAGTAGTAGCTTATTTTGTCCTTGCATTAGCTTATTTCTACTTGTTAAGTTCTTAAAAAAGCCAAAAAGATAGTTAAGTAGTAACTATATAGTTTTAAGCTGTTTAACAGCTTATTTAGTGCTTTTCATAAAAAAGTTTCTTTTATTAAAAGTGCTTATTTTCAGCTTTTCTACAACTTTGCTTTTATAAGTTTTCAAAAAAAAGGAGGAAGGTGGAAATCGGGGGTGAGCAAGACTCGAACCCCCGACCTCAACACCCTCAACCCTTTTAACAACACAACACACACACCCTCTAACCATCGTGCCCTGGGGACTTTTTCATTATACCTTTGCAAAATTTATTATTAGTATACGTTTTTCCCTTTTAGCTCTATAAGCTGTTATAGCTTATTTCGTAGCTTATTCGATAAGCTGTGACCACAAGCTTATTTTTCCTAGGATCTATTTAGTTCAAGCTATTTTCTGTATTTTTTTTAGAATTTTTATAATTAGTTTAGTATTTTTAAACATTTATTTTTATTAAAAATTTTAAAAAATCATAAAAAATAGAAAAATTATCAAAAAAATATAA